>PVHY01004305.1:0-13797 GCA_004024945.1 Uropsilus gracilis
GAAAGACTGGGGTGAGGGGTGGGGGGGTGGGGGGGGACACGACTCAGCCTGGATATGCAGATGCTCTGGGCAGGTGGTTCTGGCCCTGGGAGGAGACTCAGCAGCAACACGCCGCTACATGCTGCTGTGACAACCGAGAGTGTCTCCAGGGACTGCTGAACATCCCTGAGGGCTAAATTTGCCCCAAATGACAATCCCTGACTGAAACATATTTCTCAAGTCGCAGGCATTGTGCAAGACATTGCGGATAGTGTGGCTCTGTCCTAAAATAACTGAAGACCATGGGAGGAGACAAACCCGCTGGGATGAAACACTTAACAGGAAATGCATCAATGTTATGAAATAGAGGACACCACGATGTGTAATTTGGGGCTCTCGCTGAGATGGGGGTGATGCCAGGAAGGCCTTGCAAGGAAATGGCGCTCAGAAGTGTTAAGCAGGAGCTAAGTTGGAGTGGTTGGGAAAGAGCGCGGTAAAGAGCGTCACCAGCATCCTGAGGTGGGAGAAATCTTGCCGTGCTCAGCGACCCAGGGCCGGTGCACTGAAACATGGTGAGACTGGGAGTGGCTGAGGAGGGTCAGGGAGAGAGCCTGCGCCGGCCACAGGCTGCATGTCGCTAGTTCACCGCCAGAAACTGAAATTCACTTTAAGTTCTGTGGGAACTTTAAGCCACGGTGTGAGGTGCAGGGACCACATGGGTGAGCGGGTCTGTATGCATCTGAGTTCTGGGCTACTGCGTGGGCTGGTCAGGGGGAGCACAGGCAGCCATAGGGATGGAGCTTGGGGGCTTGTAGTTGGACCCTGGTGAGAGATGCCAGTGGCTGCCTCCAGAGTGGTGGCATTCGAGATGCAGAGGAGGCATTACACAGGGAAGAACAGTGTCCCAAGACCTCCGGGCGTGGGAGGGGCTGTTAAGCTCATCTAATCTAGCCTCTCTTTGATACTGTTATTTTTTTTTAAAGTGCCTGAGAAGCCATATACACATTCTTGCCTGTGCCTCTCCAGTCTGCCACCATGTCTGTGTGGTCAGACGCTGCTCCATTTTTCAAACACGTCAAGGCAGTTAAGCACACAGGAACCCGCAAGCTAAATATCGCGGCTTCAGCTAAGCCTCGTAGGACACAGGACCCAAGCCCCCGCCCCCCATCCAGTGTGCCCCATGCAAATATTCCCACTCAGAATGCAAACTGGTCCAGCCACTATGGAAAGTGAGTGGAGAACCCTTTAACTACTGAAAATGGAATTCCCATGCGATCCGGCAACCCCATTTCTGGGAACCTACCTAAAGGTTACAAAAACTCTAACCCAAAAAGACACCTGTACTCAGGTGTTTATTGCAGTGCTATTTACAACAGCCAGGATATGGAAGCAACCCAAATACCCCCAAACAGATGAACGGTACAGAAAACTATGATATACGTACCTGATGGAATACTATTCATCAATCAAAAAAGACAAACATATGCCATTTCTGGCAATATGGACAAAGCCAGAAGGACTCATGCTAGCAGAAATAAGCCAGAAAGAAAAAGAGAAACATGGAACGATCTCACTTATATGAGGGACAAAGGGAAAATAATCAATCAAACAGACAAGAAAAATTGAAAACTAATTTTTAGCAAAATTAAAACACAGAGCATGAGGGGGGATGGTGGAGGGTGGGAGATGCACCAAAAGACTAAAATAATGATTCACGGGTGATAAGGTGGTGGGAGAACCCCGGGGTAGATAACGATGTAAAATAAAATAAATACTATAATAAATAATATTTTTTAAAAAACACAGATATTCCCATTGACTGTGCTGGGCAATTCACACCTGACCTGCCACGTTGATCTCCAACCACAACAAAAAATTAAGTGCAAGCAATAAGTTTAAAATCATACCCTGAGATCGATGCTATGCTCTGGGCTTTATTTTTCAGGTAGTTGGGCTTTTCTTTTCTTCCCCCATCTTTAGATTTCAAGTTGCAGAATATATCATCTTTACCAATTATATGTGATCTGCCCATTAGTGAAGACAAGCATCTGGTCCCGGTCTATCTTCCATGAAAATGATTGCAGGGATTACCAAACAAAATAAACCTTGACAATGAAGACAAAAATGAACTCATGCTGATAGGGGAAAACTCATTTCCAGTGAGAGCATAAGCTCTGCCACAGCATTTTCCTGCACCTCTGGGAATGACATCTGCAGCCATGGCTTCAATAAAACTGTAGAGCTGTGTTTTTGAAATGCCTTAACTAAACGCTGGGCCTGGGAAGCTGTGGCTTTACAGCAATGTCAAAAGCCCAGGAGGTCGTGAATGACTCATAATGTCCCACTGCTTTCTGAATGCTCAGCCTCGAAATCCACGGTTGGCAGTGAAACAAAGAACAATATAATAAGCATTTTATGCTGTTTTGAAAGTAAACCTTTAGTTTAACTATATGAGAAAAAAGTGCATTCAAAGAACTCAATTTTCTGAACTATTATCAAAATACATTCCTTTCCTGTTGTTACTGTTCTAGCAGTTCTTATTATCCAAGATGACAATGTCATCGCAAATAAAAATGATGCGTTTTCTCTCCCTCTTCCCAAAAGGAGCTGCACTGAATCGAAATTGGAATCTATGAAACCTGGTTCAGCAAAGACCTTTCTCTTCAGTAATCTGCAATATGAATTTTCTAGACCAGCACTTCCCGGGTTGTAACACGCCTATGAATCACCTCAGAGCCTTGATAAAATACAGACATGCTCGTTTCCGGCTCCAGTGACCTGCAGGCATTTCCAGCGGGCTCTGGGGGACACTGTGGCTAACAGGCAGGGCCCACCCTGTGGCAAGCAGGCTGCCTGTTGGGCCAGAGCTTTCTGGATCGCTGCTGTCTGTGAAAAACACGCTGAAGCAGAGGATCACATAAGGGGCTTGCAGGTTTTGAATTTCCACTTCAAACAGCTTGAACTTCGTCTCTAATTGTCATGGGTCTTTTCGGTTCAGAGAGGAGATATAGAATGACAAGTTTGCCTCCCTTACGTTGATCATGGTTTCAAAGTAAGCAGTCAATTATCTTCTAAAATGACTCATGCTTCAGTCTTCCATGGGAATGTGGTATTGAAAAAAAGTCTGGTTTTCTACAAAGGAAACAATCTGTGTTCTCATTTATAAGTTGCTGCTGTTGTTTTTTTTTTCCCTAGCATAGAACACCTATGGAAGTCAATTGCTCTTGCTAACATTTGCAAGCTGAAATATTTGCTGAGGTCATGCAAACAAACTCCACAAGTGGGAAACTACATCTTTCTCGGCGTCTCAAGAGCAGGCTGAGTCAAGAGAGGGCTGGGTGCCCGCGGCGCGCAGAGGACACACAGCTGGCTTTATCTACTTAGTCTTGTGAGTCCCAGGCCGAGGCAGCTCAGAGTGAGTCTGGGGAAGAAGGCTTCTAAATGTTGGTGCCTGGGTGTAGGCAGTTGGGCATGGAAAAGGAAGGACAACTGAGAGACTGAATTTATTTAAGAGGTTGGGATTGAGTGTAAAGTATGAAACATCTAGTCAGTTTATTAGGAAATTTTTTCATATAGTGTAAAAAATGGTTTATAATACATCAAATGAGGGGAGGAAGAAGTAGCTTAGGAAAAATTAGATTAGGCAAAACACTAGTTTTTATAGAATATGGTGGGGCAGGGGAGATCTTTATTAATTTTTTGGTATTTTTTACGGAATGTGTTCAAGGGTTAATATTAGAGGAATAGGGACACTATTTACTGGGGAAGGACTATGCTGATTTTGCTTTTAGTTTGCTGAAGTCACAGCTGGGTCCTGCCATTGCCAGAATTAGGACCTGGCTGTCAGTGCTCTCCTTATACGTTCTTACAGGTTCCAGCCCGTGTGGTTACCATAGCCAGTATGTCACAGATTGATCTGAAATAAGAGTGGGAGTCATGGGGTACCTTCTAGGTGTGAGTAGTATCCTTTATTCTGTATTAGCTCTAATATGCTTGTAACCTGCCCTGATTGAAATATGTATTAGGCAAAATAATCATGACTTTTTCATGACCTAATTTCTGCAGAATATTTCTGAATTCCTTTAAAACTATAAATCATACCTCCTACACCATCTGACAGGTGTAGAACCCAGAGCATCTTCATATCCTCCTACACACACACACACACACACACACACACACACACACACACCTGACACAAGGAAGAAACAATCGTCTGGAAAGCTTTCTGGCCAAGCTTCTGGGGTCTCCAGAGACTAGAATTTCTTCCCATTCTTGATAACATCTCACACCCAGGTAAGTGGGTAAGGAGATCTGGCAGAGGAGGGGGGTGCAGGTAGACCTGGAGGCATCTATCAAATCACAGTATCAGCAGTCACCCTTGTAGCTCAAGGAGAACCAGCTCTGACTCAGTTCTTGCCCCAGAGACCAGCTTTCAGGTGAGGAGGCTGGGGAGCTTGGGTCAGAGGCCTCAACCCACCTGAGTGAAGGTAGCCAATCGCATTCCCTGAAAAGATGTCAGCCCAGATTCCAGGTTCACACTGAAAATGCTATGGGAGCTCACACAGGCCCAGACCATCCAGAGCAACACTGAAACCCAAGCCAACTCTCCAACCTCAGGGCAGCAGGCAAACGGACAGCATGTGCTGGGAAGGTGGCAGGGCCCCGCCACTCTCTCCAGCACTGCCTGAGTCTGCAGCATTGGCAAGGAGGCACCATTTGCAGAAAGTGCCCCCACCACCCCCCACCACCCAACCACCCCCCCCCCAGAGTCCACAGCTCCACAGATGGCATGCCTGCTATTCCCCAAACAAAACATGGATTAAGCCATCTGCACCGTAATCACTCAGGCGCTAAAGCCCACATAATAAATCAAAATCAGAAACCCTTAAGAACTAGTGCATTTCACCCAAATCTACAAACGGAGTGAGTTTTCAGGACTAAGCTTGTCTCTTTTGTGTTACATGATCCTCTCTCCTGAGTTGGACGGAGTGGGGTGGAGGGGTGCAGCCATGGAAAATCGGGGGGATTAACAGGGGCAGTGCTGATGGGGGTGCACCCTTCTCACACCTGCGTGCACCCATCTCTCTGGCCCAAGAGACCATTACTAATACTTGCACGTTCTGGTGCAAATATGCACATTGATGAACAAGCTGTGAATTGTGTGTGTCCACTTGTCTAGGCGGCTACGGAAGCAGAAATGAAATTCCACACGAGACATCTGTGTGCGTCCACGTGCTCCCGTGCACGAGTCTGTCTGTTTCTCTGCTAATGACCTGGACAACGCCTGTGTCTTTAGGAATATAAGAAACCCATTTCTGTGGATGACATCATTTTTAAGGTCACGGGCAGGAGTGACGTCAGCCCTGGCCTGACCTCCTGATCTCTTTGTCCTTGGATCATCCCCACCCGTCACCCTCATTTCCAGCTCCTGCAAGATAGGGTCCTGGGCTCAGGAAGGTCAGCTCGGCACCGGGACTGGAGGGCAGGAAGCCAGGGCCTGAGGACCCAGTGCTACACCCTCAAAAATGCCAGCAAGGGTGTGTGTGGGGGGAAGCAGGGGAGTGGCGGACAAAGGAAATGTGGTGACAGTTCATGGGTGACATGGCGGTGGGAGAGCTGGAGGGACTGCCGGACTGTAGGAAAATGATCAAAAAGAAGAAACGCCGGCACTGTGGGTGCTCTGATTTCACAGTCGCTGCCCTCACCTTCTTCCTTTGGTGCCCGAGAGGACCAGGACATCCGAAAACCGGTGCCCCGAAAGCCACTGTCAGAAACCAGGGAAGAGAAGGGCCGGCAGAGGACCACAGAGGGAGCCAAGAGGTGAGAGAACAAGTGCCGAGGATCCTTTGTGCAAGTAAACCACGCACAGGCCATGCCATCTTAGAGCCCTGGTGTCCTGGCTCCTTGAGCATCAGCCACACTCAGCAGCTGGCACCCAGCTGCTCTGCAAAGGGGCTGAGGGTCTGTGGGAGGAAGCAGAACTACAATCCTGCTTGACTTTAGTGTTGTCTCCCTGCATCCGAGATCAGAGTGCTTGGGACCAAGAGAGGGAAAGAGGAGCCGCTGCGGGAGAGGGGCAGTGGGCAGGGAGCACAGTCAAGGATTGCCGGACAGGAAGGAGGAGCAGGTGAGCAAAGGGCAGCCTGAGAAGGTCCAGGCCGACGACGGCGCAGTGATACTGCGTCTCCCAGAATGAGGCTGCGCCCGGCACTGCTACGACGGTGCGGCCAGAAGACTGGCAGCAAAGGCACCCGCTGTGTTCCAGCCCTGGTGCAGCAGCCTCTGGCAGCCCCTTGGTGCCGCTGAGCCTCCCCGTCCTGTGCCTCTTCCATCCCGGAGTGTGACTGGGAAGCTGGGCCTGTGCCCGGCATTTGCCTCAGTGGCCTATCAGGGCCACTGGGTCTATCAGGCGTCTATCAGGGCCGTGGGTCTATCAGGGCCACATGGCCAAGGGAGCTTAGGGGGCAGGAGAAGCAGGGAGAGGCCAATTAGCCCTCAGCCTCACCGCTCGCTCCTGGCATGTTATCTTTCTTTTCTGAGCTACAGCCAGGCGGACGGCTGCCACGCTGCTCAGACTCCTTAAAACAATGAAGGCAAAGAGACTTGGAAGTTGCCCTGCGAGGTATACACAGACCCAACCTGAGGCTCGCTAGCAGGGATGCTCCAGTGAGATTTCCTCAGTGGAGCCCCAAGGAGGAGTGGGAACCCCCGGCTCCTTGGGAGGTCGCGATAACACACAGACGTGGACAAAGTCAAAGATGGAAAGTGAGACTGGCGGGGACTTGACAGAGGCCACACTAAATTCATTGAAATCCAGAGTCCCCACAGCCTCACCACTCTCTCTCTCTCTCTGTCTGTCTCTCTCTTTCTGTCTCTGTCTCTCTCTCTCTCTCTCACACACACACACATGTGCACTATGAGGACAGGTTCACACCTACAGGACTATTAGGGAGGCAGAACACAGCCTTAGGGACATTGGGCTTTTGATGTCTCAGCCTCATGGGGTGAGCCATTGCCCACCCCCACCCCCATGTCCCCCTGGGCGGGTCACATAACGTCTTCACTCCTCCTCGCTCTCCTCCTCTATACACAGTGACCCCAACTTAGTAAACTGCGGCACAGTAGTGAGGTCTGGGAAGGAGAGGCCCAGGGTGCTGGCAGACACCTGATGGTCTTACTGTTCTCAAATTTGATGGGATTCTCTGTCTTTGCTGGACTGAAAGTACAGTGTGGGAGAATATTCAAATTCGCGATCCTTCAAGCCAGCAACTTTGCACATTACAAGACTACAAAGACCACCGTTTGTTTGTTCTACTAGATTGTTGGTAGTTAATCTCCATAGATAGACATTCAGAAATATGGACCTATACACCGAGTGCATTTTCTAACACCCTGTTTCAATCATCAATCCTCTCTCTCTCTCTCTCTCTCTCTTAAATAAGGAACACTTCATGAATGTACATGTCATCCTTGCGCAGGGGCCACGCTAATCTTCTCTATCATTCCAATGTTAGTATATGTGTTGCTGAAGCAAGCGTTTAATCATCAGCATTGTGGTATTTTTTAGAGAGTCTTGCTCAACAAAGGAAAGTTCTTCCATCTTCTATCATCTGCTAACAAGAGACCTGGAAGCTTCATGGAAGTTGGATTTTGTGTTTCTTCCCTACTGCGCTGATAGCTGAGAAAGTCAAAGAGCATTGTTCGGAACATGAGTCACAAGTCAGCTGGCAGGAGACAGTTCAGAAAACTGTCATCAGAGCCCCTGGCTGCACATCAAGGACAGCAATGCCTACCCTTGGCTGCAGGGCCCATGATGCCAAGTGGGAGGAGGCACAACTTCCACAGGGCACCCGCAACCAGCCTGCCCCTTGGGACTGACCTGCTTTCTGCGACGTGCTGCGAAAACCCTCAGTAAATAGGAAACACAATGACGGTGCCAGAGCGAGTACCTATCGCACTTACTACCAGCAAACACTCTCCCAAGGGTTTTATCCCCCAACACCTCCGTTTTACAGGTGAGGAGGCTGAGGTGACGAACAGGAGTGCTGTGCCTGACAGTCTGTGGCCAGGAAGTCTAAGTGCTGGGACTGGACTCTTCACAGAATAGAAGCTATTGAATTAGAGCTATTGCTCTAATTGCTTCACTCAGAAGTGATCTGGGGGTTTTAAAAACAGTGCAAAACATAGTCTTGTGCTTTTAAAATACTAAGGCATAAGTGAAGGGAATGATGTTGTGTTTTCATCTATTATCTTGGTGACTGTTTCTGCGGTCACTATCTTATTCCAAGGAAGTATTTAAAATGAGTTCTCAGTTACTTTCTGCCCTCCATGTGAATAAAAAAATAATTGAACAAGATAAAGAATTACAAGTTAAGAGACTCAGGTTCCGGTCTTGGCTTTGCCATGAAATGACCGCATGACTCTGGTGGGGGCCTCAGCTTCCCCATGTTTACAAGGCAGGTCCCCCTCCTTCGCCGAAGTGGCTCCGGGCACATCAAGTGTCAGTCTGTCAACTTAAGAGACTCTGCCTGCCAGTCTGCCTGCCCCATGCAGATGTCTGGGGCAGCTTGCCAGGGGGCTAGTTTCTGCAGCCAGGCGTCAGCGGCTGCCTGCTGCAGCTTCTCTCTCCACATCCTGGCTCTGGACCAGACTAAGATCTTTCAGAGAGACATGCCTGAGTTGGCCAGCACCCAGTAGGATACTCAGAAAGAAGAAAGTAAAGGTTTAAGGATGATCAACTCACTATTAAGTACCCGCTAAACAAAAACAGGCTGTGTGCCTTCTAATTTCCTCTGAAAAGCTCTTCTTGAGAATGACAAGATGGACAAGTCAGCCTGCCATGCTTCCCTATGTGATGTGTGGGCTGGTGGTACATCCCCATGGCCCCATTTTATGGGAACCAGTTATGTTTCGGTGCCAAGTCTTGTTCTCAAGCTGCAAGATGCCTGCTCGCCATGGCCCATATGTGAGGATCCCAAAACCACAGAGCCAGCTTAAGGTATTCAACAGCAGAAGCAAATGGTGGAAGGGCTTCACTCATCACATGCCCAACACCACCCTGCTGCTGAGGGGAGATGAATGTAAATATTACGATCATTGCTGTTTTTAAGAAGTACAATCCCTTTTTTTTTTCAGTCAATCTTGTGATTTCACAAAGACCATTAAAAGATTATTAAAATGATTTTGTCACTTTCTACCCAAAGCCGGTAGTTTGCATCCCCAGATTATTTCTTCATTTGCATATTTGAAATTACTTCTAAAAGATTGTATCTATTGTAAGGCACTTAAAGGGACAAGTCCTCAACCTTCGTTAATTTGTACAACTTTTACAAACCTATTTCTTAAAGAGCCAAGAATGGTTCACCTTAGTAACCACTGAGGTATGTGGAAATGCTGAGGATTTTTTAAATGGAGTTGAAAATAGACTTGTTAGTTGTTCCTCTAAGAATTTCAAGTTAAGTCCTGCCTCTCTCTCCATCTCCTCCCCTTTGCAATGCAACCAACTATGCCTTCAAATAGCATTCTTTAAAGGGCAGCTTTATGGCTTTGGAGGCGTAAGCGGATTTCACAGCCAGTTTCACCACTGCTGTGGAGAACAGAGAGCACACGCAAGCCAGCTGAAGTCATACGAACGGCAAGGACCAGGGCTGTGGGGCCCCCACTACCGCTGTCAGATCGCAATTGGAAACAGCTTTTCCAGAGCACAGCGGGAGAAATCAGGAATTCCTGTCCATGACTCCCCAACCCACTGGGTTTTTAATCAGGCCTGGCACAGTCCATTAGCAATCAGAAATATGAACATCATGATGAAACTGAACAAGAGGACCTTCTGGCTTCCAAGTTTTGTGCTGCCCAGATCCCTTCCAGGCCAGTCATTATTGTCACTCCTCAGGGAATGAGGGACGGGGGCTCCAGGAGGGCTTGCTTGGCCTCAGGGGATGACAGCCAATGGCCTTCCCTCACTCTGACCCTGGCCATGCAGATGCTTGAACTGCTTGGCTCTGGAGTTGATCACCTGTTTGGACATGGTCCGGCACTTAGAGAAAAAAATAGCTTTTGCAGAGATCATCAAACGATTTTAGGAAATTAATGACCTAGAAACATTCGATGAAAGCTTTTTCTTTAGCATTCCCACAAAGGAAAGAGTTCACTCTCAAGACGAGCTCAGGTCTGTAATTTAGTTAAAGATAAAGAAAGAAAGAAAGAAAGAAAGAAAGAAAGAAAGAAAGAAAGAAAGAAAGAAAGAAAGAAAGAAAGAAAGAAAGAAAGAAAGAAAGAAAGAAAGAAAGAAAGAAAGAAAGAAAGAAAGAAAGAAAGAAAGAAAGAAAGAAAGAAAGAAAAGAAAAGCTTTTCAAGGTTTGGGTTTGAGGTGGGTCCAGATGTTGCCCAGCTCCTTATGCCTCTAGAAGCAAGAGATGGAGGAAAGTCCAGAGGCCCGTGCTTACAACGCCTGTTTCAGTCAGTGACTCTTCGGTGATATTTGAGACACTTTTACTATAGAAGGACAATGAATTAACTGGGAAGTTGATCAAAGAATTCATTTATCAGCTCAGTAGCCAGCATACCTGTTACAACTCATTCATATTGCTGCTGGAAAAATGGTGGATTGTACAATGATGGCAACACCTCAAAATGGGCCAGCTGTATGTTTTAACTTGGATGATCTTTAATTACAACCCCCTGAAGATCATTTTCAAAGAATGAGATGTAATCGGACTTTTTTTTTTTTTAACTTGCCCTTAATGATCAAGTCAAATTCCATTTATCTAATGAGGCTGTCCCTGGTTCTCATGAGTCTATTTCTTTCTCTTTGACCTCTATAGCAAGTTTCTGGAATGGTTCACTGGCACAGAACAGCCTGCACACTACGGGAAGATGCTAGTAGGTGAGAGAACCCCCTCCCCGAGAGTGGGCTGTTATCCCAAGGGTAGCCAACATGTGTTATTCATTCCGAAACTCTCCCTCACTTTGTCCTAGAATTAAAAGAACAAAATAAATTCAAAAGAAAGCAAAACAAACTTCTATTGCCTAAACTACAATATTGTTAGTATTTAGGGAAGACGCTATCTTCAGAGGAAAGTGTAGTCAGACAATGGACAGTATCTTGAAAAACCAAGCGGAGAGTAGATTTCTGGGGAGAAGAACATTCCACACAATTGAACACACAGGAAAGGCAAACATAAGACTCTGAAATGCCAGTCAGTTATTATCAGAAAGCCCGTCCCAACTAAAGTGACTTTTAGGCACCTTAGGACATTCTTTAAAAAGCAGCAATCAATTTCTGAATAAACACTTAAAAATAATTTGTCCTTTGATAAAAAGCAATTCCTTAAAAGCACATTAGAAATGCAGCTACATGTTGGGGAAATTTTAATCAATAATTAAATCAAGGGGGAAAAAAGAATGGCGATAGATTATAAACTAGAATATTCTACCATCTGGGGCTTGCCGTCACACCGCCGGTTCAGTCTGCCTGTTAAGAGCGTTAACGCTTGGATGGTTCATACCTTTGTGAATATACATCTTTTGAGCATCTTCATGATCAGATATCCCCAGTAAAGGTGAAGGATCTGCAGGACCATGAGCTGTAGGTTGAGGAAGATGTAGGAGAAGAAGGGCTCGAGGTAGTACAGAGGCATAATCAGCGTGCAGTGCAGAATCCTGTAAAACCGAGCAGACGGGGACAGTATTACCACCAATGCCTGTGCGTCTTCAGTGAGCAAATACTTTCCTTCCAAGGCACACACCTCTTGTATCACTTCTAATGATGTCCAGGAAACTCTCAAGAGAAAACAATATTATAATATTACCTCTTCTATCATTGTTTGCATGAGGCAAAAAAAAGAAAGGAAGGAAGGAAGGAAGGAAGGAAGGAAGGAAGGAAGGAAGGAAGGAAGGAAGGAAGGAAGAGAGAGAGAGAGAGAGAGAGAAAGAAAGAAAGAAAGAAAGAAAGAAAGAAAGAAAGAAAGAAAGAAAGAAAGAAAGAAAGAAAGAAAGAAAGAAAGAAAGAAAGAAAGGAAAAAGAATACAGTTTGCCTCTTCTGAGAAAAGGTAAAGCAAATGGAATTCTACTGCCGCTCTGCCCTGGCTCCAGTGTTTCTATACCTTGGTTTTCCTTTGCGTACAGAAAACCACACACTAGCCCACTCACAGTTCCAGGGGTGGGAGTGAAAATTTGTAGAACAAATGGGATAGAGCATGGTATATCATTGCCCTGCCTCACAGCTTTTGATATTTAGTATCATAAAGGAAAAGGAAATTTTACAAAATCAAAATTTTCAAAAAAAGAGGCTTTTAAAGAAGACTAGCTAGGTGCGGTGGTGTGTGCCTGTAATTCCAGCTACCTGGGAGGCTGAGGCTAGGAATCACTTGAGTCTGTGGGTCCTGAACCTAGGCAATATAGCGAGACCTAGTCTCTAAAACTAAATTAAATAAATAAATAAATAACATTAAATGTATGAAGAGTAAAGAAAACATTACTTCTAGTTTCCAAAGTGAACTACGGTATCTCATTAATTTTCTAAACATTAATTCCATACACTACATTTTATTAATTCTTTAAACAAATTATGGACATAATTTGAACTTCCCTCAACAACCCAGGGTACGCAGGGTGCCTTCGGCTACTGCCAGTCTGAAGGGCTACCTGGTCCCTTGCCAAATCTTACACACTACTCTGGTGTTAGTGCAGTGAGTCAGCAGGTGACTTAGGGAGACAGGTTTGCTTTATAAGGATGTTATGCCAGTTATCAATATAAATTGTCCATACTATACTAGGAAAGAAAACTGCTCACAGTTCCCGCTCCTGAAAGTGTTGTCATTTTTGTACATTATTTTGCAGCTTTTTTCTAAATGTGATTCATTTTTATTGTTTAAATTAGCATATCGTAAGGTCGGCTGGCTCGGGAGAACAGCTCTGTGAATGATGACGTGTGCGCAGGTTTGTGAAGTCACCACCACCATGAGGGCTCAGAGCAGTTCAGCCATCCCAAATAGCCCCTGTGCTGACTCCCCGCAGTCACCTCCTCTCCTGTGCTGGGAACTTGACTGCCACTCATCTGCTCTCTGACACGTTTAATTTTGTCTTTTCGAAAAGGACCACTACATTGAATCATTGGGGGTGGGGGGGGTGGGGGGTGGGGGGGTGTCAGCCTTTAAGACCGTCTTCTTTCACTCAGAGCTCATCCAGCGCTGCCCAAGCAGTCACCCTACCACAAGCACACTCCCGTCTACACCCCGTGTGTCCCACTGAATGGACGGGCCACAGTTTATCTCCTTGGCCGCCGGAAAGCACTGGGCTTGCTTCCAGGTTTTGACACATAGGAGCAGAACTGCTATGAAGGTTCACATACGTGACTTTGTGTGGATGCAGCTTTTGTTTCTTAAGGGTTCGCAGGTCAGGATGAGGTTACTGGGCAGCACGTGCAAGCATATGCCTCTTTTATAAGAAACCAGAAACCTGTTTTGCAGAGGGCCGTGTTACATTCCCACCATGAGAATGCCAGTGGTTCCTCATTCTCATCTGCACCTGGTATTGGCCTCGAGGAATGTGTCCTATTGGAGTAACTGTAGCTTTTGTGGGGTTCTACGGTCAATGCCTTCCAGCGTGAAATCAAAACCTTTCATGTTGTACCAATGCCTTTCGTGTACAGTCTTTCCCAAACTGGAGGCGATTCCTCTAGAAATGATTGCTATTTCAGGATAGATGAATTTAAGGTATCTACAGAAAGTGATCAAATCTGTCAAAATATTTTCTAGAATTGTGGGTTTATAAGGCCACCAGCAATTTATGAAAGAAGAGTTTCATTAAACCCC
>PVHY01004305.1:13897-95734 GCA_004024945.1 Uropsilus gracilis
ACCAGCAGGGGGTTGGGGGGGAGTACCCCTGAGGTGGGTTCCTGGAGCTGGGAGCTCCTGCCCGACCATCAGGGAGTGGCTGTATTTCAAGGCAAAGCACACGGAAGTATTTGGGATTGAAGGACATGTTTGCAGTGTTCCTGGGGTTCAGAAAAGACATGCAGAGGACATAGGTAGCTTAGATAGCTTCCCTGGAACATGCCTGAAATTCTCTCACAAGCTGGAAATGATTTCCAAACAAGTCAGTGAATAAGGGGGTTGAGGGGATTTTCCCAAGCCAGTGTCTGAAGGGCACGAGTGGAGCGGCGCAACCTCCAGCAGGTGCTGCGTGGGGTGGGGGAGGCGGTGCTCGAGGGCCCCTCACCCAAGGCAGAGCCGAAGGTGTGTAAGGAAAGCCACCCTCACAGGTGCGCACGCAACTGGAAAGTCTAGTTCCCAGATACACATCGCTGTGGCGGCTCCAGGGAGTGGCCCCGACTTCAGCAGCCCCTCCCACCCCCCATGTGGCAGAAACTCCTCCTTGGGCGGCAGCTGCGGCTGCGCAGCAAACCAGGCTTGGCCTCGATGCACCCAGAGCCAGGACGCCAGGCTTCCAAGACGGAAAAGCGGCCGTGATGGCATACTTGTCCTTCTGCTGAAGAGAGCAAATGCTGAGAACCTGGAACTTGGATCCTGTCCTCTTTTTCTAAAGCGGCCTTTTCTCTGCAAGCCATTGCCGCTTCACGGGGCATCTCTTTACTGGCAGAGTTCCTGGCCCTGAGGGTTCCCAGGGTGCTGCATTTAACACTGGGGATGTCTGGCTTATCCACAGCTACAGCCTGCTTGCGTCTGCAGGATGAGTCGTGGGGGAAAACCGCCCCAAGCAAGTCAACCCTTACAGATCAGGAAGTTATTGGAGCATGATTCACAGTTGGGAGTGATGACTGGCTCATCATCATCAACATCATCATCATTTTCTTTCTGGAACATGGAGCAAACAGTATCAAGTTCTTCAAATATACCAAAAAACTGATGGCCACAAAAGTTTCTTCTACTGCTATTATGACCCCCGGCAAGGTAGGAGCTGGGTCTGGTTCTCCCGTGGACCCCTCTCAGCCCACATTAGCTGCGGCGAGTTCCTGCGAGGAAGCGATGAGCCAGCACTGACACCTGAAAACCTGAGTGGGATCTAAAACTTTGGCTCCACCTGCCAGGACTAACCCATTATCCATTCTTCTTACTGGAAGAGAAGAGTGAGTCGGAGAAGCCACTCCCCTCGTCAGAGGATGTCCATCTTTCTAGACGGATGAGTCCCCGGTAGAGTCTGTACAATACTCAGGTAGATAGGTAACGCCATTAGTTTGCAAAAGTGAAGTCATTATTTTAAAACAGGAGTCGGAGAGACGATGTGAAAAACATAAACCCGGGACTTAAATGCTTTGGCAGGGCCATCTGTGCTGGAGCAATTTCTTGCAACTGATTCTGCAGAAACCATGGAAAACCCATCCTCCAAACGCCCAATGGCTCTGTGAGGTTTCCTTCAACCTTCCAAACACCGAGGAGCCATCAACGTCAGTACAGAAAAATCTGCGAGCGCAAACAAATGTTTACCGTGAAGTCTGTTCAAGGCAGGCTCTTTGCAGCCCAGCTCCCTGAGAACAGCAAGCAGAGGTACCGACTGCCCCCCTGCAGTGGGCCAGCGAGGGCGGGGAAGTATCAAGATCAAGAAAATGCCAGAGGCATGTAACTGATTCTCCCTGAAATCAAGAAATGCTGGCAAGTGTGTGAGTTCTTCAGTGGAGGATTTCTAAAAGGCGAGACTGTGTGGGAAAGTTGCACACCACCTCCACACTCACTCAACCCCAACATGATGTTCAGTTGTTTACCGGGCAAGAAGCAGCTTGTTGATGCTGAGACATGGGAAAGTCTGAGACGGAGATCCTCTCTTGCTAACTCAAAGCCCAGCGACAGCAGATGCACTGGGAAGCTTCTCGGAGAGCTCCCCAGCCCGGACGCCTCCATGGTGTTTTCAAATAGGTCCCCACTTTCCTTGCACTGGCTTCCATCAGGAAATGGTGCCTAATTTCCCCTCTTGATTTGAACTTAACGATCTTCTCCCAATGAGGAAAATGAGGGTGGCAGTGACATGATGTGACTGCTGAAGCCACAGGAGGACACAGAATATCTGCCCAGCAACTGTGAGTTGCTCACAAGTGCAATCCAGCTGCTCTGCGGTGAGGGGTCAGCCCCACCGACTGGCCACGTGCAGGTGCTGCAGTTAGCAGACCCACCAAAGGGTCTGCTGATTTTCTATTTATCACCTCAAATTTGAGAAGAAGGAGGGCTTCAAGAAAATCCCAACTCCAGTCACCACCGAATGATAACCACATTAAGAGTTCCTAACTGAAATCCATTTAGCCAAGAAGTCAACTTCTGGAACCCTAAGAGGCAATAATGGCCAGTAAACGTTATTGTTCCAAGACTTCAATAGTGAGAAAGGCTATTATCAAAGTCAAGAAATAATAAAAGTTGGTGAGGATGTGGAGAAAAAGAAACTCACGTCCACTGTTGGTGGGAATGTGAACAATGTAATGGAACAATGTCATGGAAAACAATATGGCAGTTGCTCAAAAAATTAGAAGTGGAATCACCCTGTACTTCAGCAATCCCCTCTCGGGATGCTTACCTGAAGAAGATGAAAGCCCTGAGTCAAAAAAGACAAATGCAACTGGGCGGGCAGGGCAGTATTATTCACAATAGTCAAAGTATGGAAACAACCCCAGTGCCCAGTGACAGAAGAATGGATAGACACTGTGATACATACTGATGAAATACTACTGAACCATACAAATGACAAAGCCCTGCCATTTTCAACAATGCGAACAGACCTTGGAGAGGCTTTAGTAAGAGAAATAAGTCAGAGAGGACAAGGCCGATCACATCTGATTTCACTCATCTGTAAAATCTAAAGAAAGCAAAAATGAACCCAAACCTGAGACTCTGATGGCAGAAGAGGAGCTAGCAGGCAGAAGGGAGGCTTGTGGTAAGAAGGGTCCTACTAGATGTTCAGAGGCAGATGCGATGAGAAAAATGGAGTATACTGGAGCCTATACAGTGCTGTAAACTAGTGTCACCTCAATAAAACATTAAATAAAGGGAGCAGAAGAGGCTGGAAGTAACCTCTGAACTGCAACCTGCTCGTCTCTAGCCTGCCAGCTAAGCTGGGTTTGGTTCGTCTTTAAAGGGCCGTGAAAGAAGCAAACAAAGCAAAGACTAATTTGCAACAGACACCAGCTGTAGCTCTTGAATTCTGAAATAGTTATTCTATGGCCCTGGGCAGAAAAATCTTGCTCGCCACAGTCCAAAGTCATTGGGTTTTCATATGATTTATTAGGCAGCATCAGAAAACTGGAACGTGCGGTGCCTTTTGAGCATAATAAGAGGCATCATTAACACACGCTAGCTACCGAACCTCGTGAAAACCTGCAAAGCCATAACTCAAGTGTTAACTTGCAGGTCAGACCTATCCTATCAATGACAGCTGTTTCTTGGCACAATACTGTGAGTGCACAAACATACTTGTTCGACTAAAGCAAAGGTGATGGTAATGCGGCTCATCAAACAAGGAGAGTGTCTTTCACACGTGTCTCAGATCTGATTCAAATTAAACTCCAAAGTCCTGGATAAGCATTAGTAACTCCAGTACCAGATGCTGACATGCACTGGGTTCTCTATACATTCCAGACACTGTCCTGAGCTATTCTATATAGGATCACTCCCTTGAAACCTCACAGGATTCCTATTTCTGTTTTATAAATGAAAAGACAGAGGCACAGCGAAACGATGTCACCAGCTCAAGGTCACAGAGGTCATAAACATGGAGCTAGGATTTAAACCCAGGCCTGATGTGCACCCATGGATAACTACTGTGTCCCACTGTTTCTCTCTGGAAAACTAGTCTAGTCTAGTCAAGACACGCAGTCCTGGTTCCAAGAACAGGAAGGGCAGCACCTTTGACCCCTCTGGTCATCCTACTCTGGGGGTGCAGGAGCAGCCAAGGGTGTTGTCCACCCACAAGGAACCCTGCCTGAATGCTGAGCCTCCATCTTTCCCCCCAGGAACCTCAACTCTTCAATGGCAGTACTTCATCTGCTGAGAGGATCTGAAGCTCTTAAATCAGTCCCAAACTGTAACTGGTTATATGCCCTTCTAGAACATCAAAGTCATCTTCATCTGTTTACTGTGGTTTCTGTCAATCAGCACATGGAAACTTACATTTGCCAGACAGATGATTGTCAGAAGGAGACACAATGCCAGCTCTGGGCTAAACAGAATCAACAAACTGATCAAGAGCCCCTCGGCATCAGGAGGACATCAAAACCATCATCAGGACCAGTGGTCATGAAGTCAGTATTAGTTTCCTTGAAGTAGGAGCCTTGATACTGAGATTCCCAATCTGCTGTGTAGACCAGAGTTTGCATACATCGAGGGATGAATCCAGTGTCTGGATTTCAATCCGTGATGGTGGTGACTGACCACAGTCCTAACACAGAATATCTCTCTTTTAAAGAGCTAGTAATTGCCCGGTGAGAATCCCTTGACTAATGAGAAACATTATTGGTCACAAAGATCCATATTCACGAGACAAAGCAGAGTGTAAGGGTGACTTCTCATCCACTAGGCCACCCATTTGTAACAGGGCTTTTCCACACTTGGAGGGGGTGGTTTGAGCTATTTATAAAAATCATCCCATAACATTCTTCTCCCCTGCTCCACTTGACACAGATAACTAGAAGTCAATGTCATAGAGAGAATCATGTTATGACCTTAACAAGGCCACAGCATGGCAGTGTGGTGAGGCCAGGAAGGCACCTTCTACTTACCAGAAGGGAAAAATGATGAAGCGGCTGATGAAAAATATGATGGAGAAGATTAAAAACAGGGTGTTACAGGTCTGTTTCCATCCCGCGTAAGAAAACATCTTAGCAGACTGAAAACAAAGGCAGAAACAATATTCAGATGGTGATATTATATTAGTATAAACCCTAAAAAGCGAACATTCCTCGTAAGTGGTAGGCTGTCTAGGGATGGCTGGGGAAGTAGATGGAATGAGATTGGACATACAGATAACCATTAACCTACCATTCTCTTTATCTTCTCACATATTTAAATTTTTCTATAATACAATGTTTTTAAAAGCTATGCTAACATGACTGTAATATTACAACTGCCTTTTACAAACACAGTTTAGCCTCGCTAATTTCTGCGAGCAATTTATCTGGGCATTTATTTAACGTCTCCATCTAACTTGGAGGAGAGCTGGATTGAGAAAGGCAGGGCTGGGCATTCAGTTGTCAGGACAGCCACTAGGCTGCAGGTGGTAGAAGAAGCAACACTGGGCCTCTTGCCCCGACTGAAATAGTTTAAAGTGCTTGTCCTTACTATTTATTTTATGTCTGTCCAAACTGCTCATATTATCTGTGTGGAACAAAAGGGATTAATGCGCTAGGAGAAGAGTAGTTGAGAATTCTCTCTTGCTTTATTGAGTTATAAAGTGTCTGGAATTGGGGGTGGGGGATGGGAAGGAGTTGCTGGGTGTGGGTCTTCCCTCTAAGGGGCACAGCTGAGACCTGGACATTTCCAGAACTGGAGGCTCAGGGCTCTTCTATCAGGAGAGGCATCTTATTTACACTTCAGGGAAGGGTGTACATAGTGTGTTCCATAGTTCCCATACCTACCACAGGGTGAAGATATGGTTGAACTGTGGGCTTGGCAGAGGGCCCGAAAGGGAGTCAGGTCACTGGCTGCAGGGGAAGGCTTATGTGGCAGGAGGCTGAGAAATGGGTGTGGAGAAAGGCCAGAAGTTTAGCCTGCCTGGGAGGGAGTAGGGAGCTGTGTGAAGGCCAGGGAGCTACAGATGCGCAGAGACAGGGAGCCCACGTGTGGGGGTGGCAGCTCTCCTTTGGGCCAGTAAGCACACAGCAGAACCGGGACCACACAGAGATGGCGCTCAGACAGAGGGCTCTCTCCTTTGTTAGAAACAGGTCAGACTTTACAAGTGCTGGGACCTGGATTTAAACTTCAACATGGGGAAAACTAGAGAGGACCTGGGGGACGGTGGAAGGCAACTTGTTGCTTCTGAGTTAGGATTACAGATGTTGAGGCTATTTGTCCTTGTAAAGAAAGAGCTAAGAAATGACCCACCCACTGCCTTGAGGAATATGAAAGATGAATAGACTCCCTCTTTAGAAGGGTCTCAATGGGGGTGGGGAGTGAGGGGGGAGTTGGGCCAGGTCTGGGTTCAATTAGAACTTGCCTCAGAGGACAAACACTGAAACAAACTACTTGAGGAAACCAGGGAACAGGCCCCCCTGGAGACTATCAGAAATAGGCCCCAGGCCACTGCTTACTGTCTTCCCTGCCACCAGCTGACAGAAGTGCTAGCCCTGCTCAGGGAACCCTGCACTGGACTCTGGCGTGCACTTCAGGAGTGATTCATGGTCAGTAGCCGCAGGCGTCTGTTCTCACAGCTTATTTCATTTTTCTTGCTTTCTTTTTGCCTAAGAACCTCAGAACATTTCAAGACAAAACAAGCTAAACTTCACAACAGACCCTTAAGGGTGGCTATGACGTCTCAGTTTTCATTGGGGGAGAGAAAACAAAGGATGAAGGGATGGCTCAAGTCACTGGGGGGCTGTTTGGTGGTAACGATGAGCAGGTGGGTGGGGTCTGGAAACTCGGGGCTCATTCCCAAGGCCACATCTGACTGTCAATGACAGAAGGCAGCTGTCCGCGTGTTAGGTGGACACACACCGTCGGGCAAATGAGTTATTGGGGGTTTTATCCTTCCACCACTAGTCTACGACCAGCACCTGTGGTGCTGCGCCCTCCCCATGACTGTACGTGCCTGGCTCAGTGGGTGTGCACATGCGTGAGTGGGCCCGCCTGGGTCTAGGCAAGTGGGCCTAAAAGGGCAGCTTCACTCTGGGGGAGGGAAGAATATAAAGGGAAGCTCAGGGGCACACAGAGAGACTCACGTGGCTGTTGCCCTGCTGGCTGTTTCCCCCTGTTCACTATTAAAAACCCTGTGATGATAAGGTCAAGGGTTCCGACATCCTTCTTTAGCTGCGGACCCTATGTTGACCCTACCTGGATTGGAGTGGTTGCAAAACGCACACCAGAGGCAACTGAACCAGAAGGTTTAGAAGCAGCCAAGAAGCATGAAATTCCTCACTCATAGCCAGTGTGGCCCTCCTGCTCAGGCAGGCACTCCTAACGGACATGCCTGTGCCCAGAGAGCTGGCATAAGCCTCCCCCTAAGTCGTTGGCGACCTGAAGCACAAGCTGTCATTGGGCCCTGAACGTGGGCCTTGTGTGCTAATTACAGTTACACAGAAGAAACAAGAGTTTTGGACACAGCTAACAATATTCTGACAGTTGCCAGTGGCTTTGAGATGGTGTCAAATGACTTCTGGTCACACCTAGGATAGAGTTCGGCCAGGTACAGTTCAGTCTATGGGCTAAAGTTGAGGCGCCCTGGAGTTCGGACTGGTTTTCACATTTTTTAAGGGGTGTAAGAAAAGAAAAATACAAAGAGCATGTAACAGAGAACCTGTGTGGCCCTTCACCCGAAAGTTCACGGGACCCTGTTCCGAAGAACAAGAGCCCGTTCGACTCAATTCAATGTGTTCCATCAGCCTACAGATTCCATTAGCCCTTCAAGGGGCAGCCTAGACATGCAATGGGTTGGCAGCCTGTTGCCTGACTTCACTGTGGGTATATCAGTGAAGAGCTAAGCGGCTCTGGGAGAAGAGGTTCGAAGCACAGAAGTCTAGGCACTAGGAGGAGCAGGGAGCAAGCCTCAGGGTGGACAGCAGCCTGCAGAGAGCGGACGGACAGTGTGGAGAAAGCAATCCCCGTTCTGTTTGGTTCCTAGTCCTTTGATTTTGTGTGGTATAGGATTAAGAAGACGTTCATTTTACTGTTCCTGGCTCGAGAAACATTTCTTCCTTAGAAAATAAAATAAGCACAGCTCTCCTCCCTCAGAGCTGGCGGAGGCTTGATGTGGGCAGAGCAAGCAGGTATTCTGCTTGGGTGTGAGTGGAGAGAAGGATCGTGAACTTGGAGGATTCATAATGAAATAAATGGAAGTTTTCCTTTTCGCGTGAGAGCTCACTTCTTTGTCAGGTATCTCACCTGACTTCCTGAGCTAGTATCTGCATCAGATCCTACAAGTGGAATCCCACTAATTAGGCCCTCTCCATACCCTGGGGGACAGGGGGTGGGGGTGGGGCAGGGGAAGGGCTCAACACAAAAGGATTTCACTTCTTTAATAAAGTTAGAACAGTCAGGGAACCCAGTGACACGACACCCTGGGACTGTGGGTGTTTGCAGGACAGAGAGCTGGGCTAAATCAAATCAGCCACCGACAATCCTTTCTGTGATGATCACAGACATCCAGGATGCAGTATTGTAATTAGTTTCTTAAGAGACCAAGAGTTACCTCCAGCCAAATGTCAGCCACATCGTGCACGATCATCACCAGGGTCCCACTGCGAATATAATTAGCGCACCACGAAAAGCTCATCAGACTAATAGCAGCCAGGTGGTGGATGACATGAGCTAGAAAATCCTACATGATGAGGGGGAAATGGAAATCATTAAACAAATGCAGCTATGTCCTAATCACTGGAAGAGCTAATAATAATAATCTTTTAAAAAATAATAACTTACATTTTAACAACTGAAATGTATAAAGTATTTTCACTTTAGTTCTTAAATACAATACTTGTGAGGGAGATTGGACAAATTTATCTTCATTGCTGAAATCATTTAACTTTAAGACAGCATCAGATAGTTTCCATTTGACCCTTAACATCTGTTGCTTATCTTCTGCTTCACACTGGATATATGCATACACACACACGACATACAACACAAGCAAAATTGCATTTATTGCTTATTCCTTGTCCAGTTCCAGCTACACTACCACTAAAATAAGTTACTGCATACACAATAAGTTGTCAATAGAAGCAGAATAACTTCATTAGGCTAAGGAAAGCTTCCAAATTAAGCATAGAATCTTTGATGTTTTCTTCATAGAAGATATACAGCTGGCCAACAGGCACACAAAAACAAGACTCAGCCTGCAACTGTGAGGGAAATGCAAATCAAAGTCACAAGGAGATACCACTTCATGTCTTCTAGGAAAGTAACAGAGTAAAGGCAGGTAACAGCAAGTGCTGACAAGGATGTGGAGGATACCCAGAAGAGGCAAAACTATCCAAGAGACAGAAAGGAGC
Organism: Uropsilus gracilis; assembly: GCA_004024945.1. Classification (NCBI taxonomy): domain Eukaryota; kingdom Metazoa; phylum Chordata; class Mammalia; order Eulipotyphla; family Talpidae; genus Uropsilus; species Uropsilus gracilis. Next base: position 23,179 of record PVHY01004305.1, read on the forward strand.
CTAGTCAGTGGCTGCCTAGTGCAGGAGCTGTTGGGAGAGGTGGGGAGTGACTGCTCAAAGGCACCAGATCTCTTCTAATGGGATGAAATGTTATAAAACAGTCTGTGGGGCAGAGCTGTGATGTCACTACAGGACTCAAATCTAGGGAGCTATGGAATGTTAAAGTTTCTACTTTTAGACTCAGTATTTTAAATTAAAATTATAAAATCATACATGGTCACTCTTAGAAAACCATATTTACCTATTAACTTATAGTGCCTAAACTTTCTTCCAAGATAGTGTTTTCCGTTGTTGTCTAAAACAGTTACTATATTCTCATTCATAAGTTACGAAGTTCTCTTTTATTCTAGGTACCATATCCCTGAGCAAATTATGTTTTTCCAAGGTGTTCCATTAAAGGTGTTCCATTATTAAGAGAAGGGGGGAAAACTACTGAACTATGCATTTTAGCTGAATTTAGATGGATTGCATGTCTTGTGAATAAAGTTTACATCTCAATAAAGATGTTGATTAAAAACTCCAAGATTTCAGTGTTCTGATTGAGCAGTTCCCTCATATCAAGAGGTACTGTTTATGGATTAACTTGCTTAATCCTCAAAAAAGTCAGAGGAAACAGCTCCAATTTTAGTTCCATTTTATAGACAAAGAAATAAATTTATAGAGTTGAACCAACTGACTTGAGGTGTGAACAGTGAAGTCAGGATTCTAACCCAGGCAAACTGCTCCAGTCTCCAGATTTTTTCTTTTTCTTTCTTTCTTTACTTTTGTTTCTGAACAGATACGCTTAGAAACAAATGAGATATATCTCTAGTTAATTTTTACAAACATGTCAAATCACTGTAAGTAATGAAGACAAACCAGGTATTGAAAAACCAGAACTGAGAGAAAGGTCGGATCATTGTAGAGACAACCTATCTCCGAAGACGTCCTAAAAATGATTATTTTCAATTCTATCCCTCGATAAAAATGACTTGATTATATTTTGATATGCTCTCAGTCTAGACTAAAGTGAGTAAAGTAACAGCTCACTGAAAGCTATTACAGAGTTTCAAGGCAAAGGAGAGCATTTCCATCAGGTCCTGTCACAGCACATCCTTACACTCGAAGTCCACAGTTTTCTCTTCAGTCTCTAGCTGCCTGGGGCTGACTGGGCTCCCTGGTGAGGAATACTGGACATCATTACTCACACAAACCTCCTTTAGTCCGGCCATCTTGTTTTTTAGCTCCTTGACACTGAATTCCACTTAATTTCATTACGCAGACTTTGCCACAAAGCAGTCTTTTACACAAAAGGGCTGTTGGCGCATACGCCCAGGGTATTCATCACATGCTCTGTACTGCTAATGTACATGACCGTGTTCTCTGACACACAGAGGCTCATACAGTTATTTATACCAGCAAGTGGGAATTGGTAAGGACCAAAAAGTTCCCCAAACACCTGACTTTGTGACCTCAGACAGTATACTTAGCAGGCTTACGATCCAGTTCTCCCCATAAATAAAGCAAAGCTAACAAGCCCCAAGTGAAATTTCCTCACAAAGATTTTGGGTGAATTAAAGAAATAAATGTTTTCAAAGTCTTTGAAGACATTAAAGAATTAGAGAAAGTGGTTTGGAGTCCACAAAGAGATGTGGCTGCAGAATTAGAACTCCTAGTGCTTTTCTTCTTTGCACTGAGCATTAAATTACCAAGCCAAAAGAAACAGTGTGCAGACGATTCCTTTTCTTACTGAACCAGGGTAGAGCTTCAAAGTTAAAGATTCTATAGTGTTTCACTCCAAATATTTATGAAGGCACTGAAGCATGAGCTTCATTTGCACCATTCTATGTATTTTAAAAAGCAAAATAGCTATGAACTGGAATTAAACATGCACAAAAACAAAATTTAAGGATTAGAATTTGGGGCAGGGAGACAAGAGCTTTAGAAAAAAACTTTAAAGTAGTTTTGTGAATAAGACACTTACCTTCCTCTTGACATCTGAGCCAAGACTAAATAAGAGAGACCAGTAAAAACTCATCTCCAAAATGTAGTACCAGTACTGGGAGGGCAGCAGGGGCTGGTGAAAACAAGAGAACCATGACTTTTAATGTCACCTTACCAGTCACTCATATAAGGCATTAAAATATTATTTATACCGGATTTCATTCTACAAAATTCCTCCCCCCAAACAGTGATGATTTACATTTCTACTTCCAAAGGAATAAGAGAAAATATCTTGAGGCATTTTATTTCTATAAATGTAAATAAGAATTTCAAAATCAAGTGAAATGTTTTGTTTAAAAGTTAAAACTATAACAGGTGCAAGTGGCTTATTTTAGTTGGTTGAGAGTTAAATTAGAAAAATAACTTTTAAATATTTATTTAAGAACAATAGCAAGTCTGTTCTGCTAGTCTCATAATTCATCCTGCTTAATGTTCCTGAATTTTAATGTTTTCTGGTGACAGAGTGGTGATCAGGATTGGCCCATTCTCAAATAGAATAGTAATGACATATAATAAGACAATTATTTAAGGATTCTAAATCCACCATGGGGGGAAAAAGATTAAGTATCTACAGTTAGAACTTTTCTTAATATTTTTATAGTGTGTGTGTGGGGGGGGTGGTTGCTTATTTTAGCTAAGCTGAAAGATTATATTACTGGATGTGATGAACTGTTATATTAATGCCCCCAGTGAATCTCCCTTTTGACAGGCATGTCCTGTTGCAATCTCTTCCACCTTGACCATGGATCTGACCTTGGTTTTTGTCAAGGGGGCATAGCAAATGTGATGCAAGCAGAGACTTCACAAGCCACATAAGAAAGCTGAGCGATCCTGCTGGAGGTCACAAAGAAGAGAACGAAAGTGCCCAGTGCCTACCAACTAACTGAAAATGTATGAACTCAGCTAACAACAAGTGAAGCAGAATTAGGCAGCTGAATCCATTCCAGAATGCTAAATTAAGATATGAGTAAATGAGTAAATAAATAATTGCTTTCAAGCACTAAGTCTTGAGAAGAGAGTTTGTCATGTATTAATAGATAACTAGTATAGTTGAGAATTTAAAGGTGAATTAAAGGAAGATGATAAAATTGGGGTTCAGACTAGACAATGTCTAAGTATCTTCTGGTATAACTTTCTTTGATTCCTTAATACTGAAATTAACACAAAAAGCAATGATTGTTTTGTCAACTCATCATCATGGGTAAGGCTACAGAAGAAGGAGATAGAGTTTTTACTTTTATGACAAACAAATCTATATGAGACTGTCCTAGTGAAAACAAAAAACAGCTCTGAATAAAACACAGAAAGAAGATCTGTTTAAAAGCATCAGGGATTAACCAAGATGCCCAGATTCTGTAAAATGCATTTACATGAATGTTTAATTTTAAGTGTTTAATTTTAATTTAAATTAAATCCTTAATTTTAAGGATTTTAAATTTAAATCCTTAATTCAAGAAGTACAACAGATCCTAAGAAGGATAAATTCAAAGAAACCCACACTTATATATACCAAAAACAAAATAAAACAAAAACAAAACCCTGAAACTATATTTGTCAACTATTATAAGTAGTATACATTCAAAAGATTTAGAAAAAGATTTAAAAAAAGAGTTAGTTAAGTAGGATTTACCAATCTCATAGTGGAAGAAGCAAAAAGGCAATGAAGAAAAAGGAGTTTTGGTATATGCTACAATTTTTTATTTAAAAACCAAATGTAAGAAAATACCCCAAGAATTTGAGGAAGTTGTACATACATCTTCCCTAAAAAAAAAAAAAAAAAAAACTGGGGCTACAGTGAATCAGCTCAGTCATTCCCAAAATTTAGGGAATGTGCCTTTACTCTCAGTAACTAACAGAAGTAAAAGGAAAAACTCTCAAAAAGAAAACTATCATCTTCAGTATCTGTAACCTTTCACGTATATTGTCTGTTATTTAGTCAAAGCTATCAAGCCAAAAGAGAGAAGAACAAGAAAGAGAACATTGATCAAGACATTGAGTTTATTAAAATCAGGCTCTAAAATAATTTTGAAAATTTGTTAAAAGGTGGATTATTTTCAGCAGAGAAATGGAATCCATAAAAAGAATTAAGTGAAAATTTGAGAAATGAAAAATATTAAATACTAAAAATTGAGAACCCAAAAGACATGTTTAACAGCAAATTAGACACTGCTAAAAGAGTACTAGCAAGCTGAAATAGATGAAAGTAGAAATTATCTATATGCTGGAGCACAGAGAGAGGAAGGATGGAAACATAATGAAACAGCTCAAGAGACATGGGATAAACTCAAAGAAAATTACATCTATGAGCATGTTAATAAAACTGCTGAAGGACAAAGACAAACTACTAAAATCAGTCAGAGATAAAAGATGTTCTGTTCAGAAGCAAAAGTAAAACTGACAACTGAGTTCTTGAAGAAACTGGTGAATTCAGAAGACAATGAACTGATTTCTTTAAAGTGCTGGGAAAGAAACCCAACTACTAAGTTAGAATACTACAGTCAACATAAATAGCCTTCAAAAGCAAATGATAAAAGTTCAGAAAGGCAAACCAAAGGAATTTTGTTAGGCAGAAGGACAATAGGCTTGGTTGGAAGCATGGAAATGTAGAAGGCAAGTAATAGCATGGAGAGACTGATCTGACTAGTTTATAAAACAGTAACAGTAAGTAATTATACAGTTTTAAGTATTTCAAGGAGGACCCAGGGGAAGGGTAACGGGGTATTCTAGTGACCTTTTAGTGACTAGAAAGAAGGTAGAGCACTAATTGGCATTAGACTTTCTTAATTCAAATATTTATTATGGTAGATTTAAACTTAAATATGTAGTTATGGTAACTGCAGACAAACAAAAAGAATGAAACATGTGACAGGTTGTTGAGGAATAAGGCATAAGCTCAGGAACAGAAAAAGTCACCACATTACATAGAAATGGATGGAGAACAGGAGGGGAGCCCAAACCTAAATCAAGGGACAAGCTGAGAGGCCTGAGTGATATAATATGAAAGAAATACAGCAGAGGGGACTTACCTGCCTGGGGTAGCCATTCCAAACCTCCCACAGGTTATATACCCAAGGTTTCTGAAAAAACATGGAACCAAAAGAGAACAAAGTAAGTCTGGTTTCAGCATAAGGTGTAAGCTCTTCCTGATGTCACTGCAGAGGGCAAAAATGCAGAGGAGACTCCCTTCTATGATATTCCTATTGCTCTTGACACACATCCCTCCCCCTGTGGGTCTTGATACCTGCCCTTATACAACCCATTGATGACAGCCACTACTTCCAGTGACTCTGGGGCCAGAAGCAATGCTACGATGCCACAGAGGAAATGGTTTCAAACAAGTGAATCTGCTAGTGAAATCACTTCTGAAACAATCAAATGACTGCTTCTATAGTGAAAAAAGTCTTGAGACATCTAACAATAAAATGCCCTGAGAGAAATCTCTAAAAATTGATGATCTTTATTCTTCCGTGAACAATCTATTATTGAGTTTATCGTTTAATGGGGTCATCATGTTCTAATTATTTAAATAGACAATGAAATGGGGATAGGATAGGGGTGAATTTGATTCTGACAGTCAAGTAATGAATGTCTACATGGAACAAGTAACATTTGATATGGGACGGCATGGAGTTCAATAGGTAAATACAGAGGCAGAAAGGGTATTTTTTGCAGAGGGTATTTTTAGCAGAGATATTTTTAGCAGAAGAGAGAAAATGCACAAAAATCCAGAAGTGGACATGTACCAGGTATGTTCACCAGGTGGGCTATAGTCTGGTTTACTTGGTACATGGGTTGTATGAGTAGAAAGAGGGAGAAATTAGATTTAAAAAGATACTTTGTGAATGGCAAAGCTTTGAATGAAGCATTGAAGGACTGAGGAGCTGCTATTTTTCTAAGCTTTAGAGGGTCTCCTGGTTTAAAAAGTTGCCTGAAAAGTTTTCTTTCTTTTTTACTGAATTAATTGTATCCAAAGGAATCCACAGGCAAGAAACTGACAAATTCCAAAGATACCAAAAGGACAACTTACATCATAAAGAAATGCAATCCCAGCAATGGTCATCATTAAGTAAAACACAAATCGCCAGCTGCCAAAAGAAAGAAGACTCTTGAAAAGCTGCTTGACCTCTGAGGATAAAAACATTGGGTGTGGTAGAGTTTGGGAAGAAGCCGCACTCTGGAGTCAGACAAATCCAAGTTCACAACCTGGCCGCCCCACCTGTTAGATGGCTACAACTTTCTAGCTGGGTCACAACCTCAAGGAGCCTTAGCTTCACCTGTAAAATGGGATTAAGGGAAACTTACCTCAAAATAGGAAAAGGTCTGAAGATAAGATTACAGGTGCTATGGGGTGGGCCTGGTGAGTGACATACATCTGAGGAGATGTGAACCTCTACCTCTGAATCTGTCTATGGTACTGTAAACCAACATGACCACAATAAAAAATAACATGACTAAAAAGGATAGAAGATAATTCATGAAAAGTTTTGTTCATAGTATCCCTAGGGTATGAGAAACAGTGTCACTGCCATCTTCACCATCAAGCTTATCTCCATCATTATTCTCATTGTGATAGTGTGGTATTAGTATTGTCTAATAACTTTTAATTTATCCCTCATTCAATTCCCAGGGAAAAGATTTCCATGTGGTCAGTTTCATCTTGTCTCCAGAAGGCAGATGTTGAAAGAATATCTTTTTATCACATCCTAGGGGAAAAAACTTTAAGAATCTTAAAAAGACCTATCAACCAATTGCAATGCCTGGGTCTTACTTAGCTCCTGATTCAAATAAACTATAAAGAAAATGATAAGACAATCGAGGCACTACAAACACTGAATATTTGTTATTACAGAAGACTTGTATAGGCATTGCAGTTATGTTTTAAATGAAGTGTGCTTATCATTTGAAGACACATACTAAAATACAAATGAAAACATATAGTATCTGATATTTGCTATAAAAATCATCTGTAGCAGGGACAGATGTAGGTGAAGCACAGCTGACAGAACCACCTTGAGCTGGTGACTGCTGAAGTTAGTGATGAGCAGACACAATCACTACATCAACCTTCCTACTTCTAAGTATTTGCAATTTTGCAAAGGAAAAGTTTTTCCAAAATGTATCACTATTTTATCTGATGATCGCTGAAGCCACAACAGTGATATTAAATACACTATTTGCTTTTCATGTGTGCATTATGCTTCATATGCTTTCCTTAAGGAGGGAGGGAAAGAGGAACAGATAAAGGGAAGGAGGAAGGAAGGGAGAAAGGAAAGAAGGAAGGGAGGAAGGAAAGGAGGAAGGGAGGGGGAGCGAGAGGGAGGGAAGGAGGAAGAGAGGAAAAATACTTTGGCCACAGCCCTACTTTGTAGATAAATATTCGACTCCTGGAGACAGACTGTGGCCCAGCTTTTTTCTGGAAGCAGCTACAGAGCCGAAGCTGGAGCACAGACCTTTGGACTCTGACTCTAAACCTACTTGCGGTGTCTCCTGAACATCATCACTGCTTCTAAGGCAGATGACAGTTTCTCTTTGTGGCTTGTTTTGACAGAGAGAAAAAGAAAAGAGTTCAATTATGCAAAAAACTGAACCATAAAAACACCCAAAGGGTATGTTTGCAAAGCGAGAAGGCTGGACCTGTCTGCATTGGCTGTAGTCACTGTTAGCCCACGAAGGCCCATGTTTAGAGTCCAAGAACATGTCCTTGGCACCTGGTGCTCCCTGACCAAATACAAAGCATGAAAAACGGGAAATGATAAGCCCTGCCAACCACAGAGCAAGCCATGGGCCTGGGGCATGCCTTGCAAGACCTCTCTCTCGACCATGCACTGCCCGCCCAGTGCTTGCACTGGATCCGCACACGGATCGCGGAGGTTTTAGCTTCTGCTTGTGAAGCAGACACCATAATTAGCCCCTCTTTGTGGGCTGTTGCTTGGTTCTCACGACCACCTTAAGTCAAATTAGGGAAGATGACCAGTGCAGGACACAGGTGAAGAGAGATCACGTGACTTTGCCTAGGCTGAGGAGTAAGAGTCAGATGCCCAGCGTGAAATGGCTTCCTAGGCCATGACATTCAGGGCGGTTCTCCAAGTGGGTGCCAGAGACCTCGGCTAGCATGATATTCTCATCACAGACCTGAAATGTTACTCACTTTAGTCACTTTCATTGGCTCATGGGTTAGCATGGCTGCTCTGATGGCTGAGGAACAAACGCTGGGTAGGCCTGTTTTATAAATGCCTCAGTTTCTATTTTCAGTGCAGCAGAGGTCAACAGTATGAAATGGGAAAATGACCATGGAGCTACAAACCATTTTTAAGAGAACCAAGGGGTTCTAGAACCTGAGGGATGGCAGTGTTCTGCAAATAGGAGGAAGAAGATGCATGGCTCCTCATTCATGTGAACTGGCAGCCATCAGATTCCCTTTTCTTCCAGGAGAGGAAGACAGACATAACTGTAAGGGGACAACCCAGAGCTTGATGGCCAGGTCTGGGTGGTAACAGTGAGAGGCCGTGAGACTGCAGGACGGAGCCAGGGAGGAGTCAGGGTGAACAGGGATGGTGAGAGTAATGGGCAGGCCCTTCGTCTGGGCTTGGCAGGCGACCCCCTGCCCCTGGCACTCGGCGGGCTCCCCTGTCTGTGGCCATCGGGGCCTGGCCAGGTGTTTCTATGGTAAAGTTTCTAGGTGTTTCTATGGTAAAGTTTACTGTTAGACAGAAATGCTTATTTTAAAACGTCGTCAGCTAACATGGCATCCTGAACGCTGGGGGAAGAGGGTTTAGGGGCCACCTTTGAGAAAGTGACCGAGGAAACAATACACTGGATGTAGGGTCCCTGGAGGCTGATCCACCCTCCCATCACCAGGGGTTTCCATCTGCCACAAAGTAACTGTGGGAGCTCAGTGTGGGGGAAGGAGTTTCCTGAGAGTTCCAAAACGCCCAGCCCAGAGCTTGTCATCTCCGGCTCTGATTCTCATAACAGCTGATGGAGTAAAGTGCAGCCCTGGATATTGGAATAGTTTGGCATTTTGATTTTCATCTGTTATTTTGTTTTTGTTTTTGTTTTTTTTTGGTCCACCCTGATGTCTAACAGCTATCTGGCTTCAAGGGAATCTGTACCATTACTCCGGGAAAAGAGAAGGCTTATTTTTTGTCTGTGATCTCCTCCTGTTTCCTGAATTCACTCTAATTCCCAGCCTCATACCTTTGCCTTACTTGAAACATGCTGCCCTCAAGTTCTGCTTGTTCTTTTGAAGGCAACACCAGCCACTTCTTCAAAGTCTAGTTTTGTCCAGCAGCCTCTAGAAAGTCTGAATCTCAGCCATCCAGCCCTCCCAGTACCACAGTCTTGAGCTGCCTGCAGCACCCCACAATGTGACCAGAGATGGACAGGCCCACGCCTCCAGCTTGAGTGACAGCAGAGACAGTGGATTAAGTGGCAGCCCCCACTCCCTGGTTAGCTGTCTGTTAGGCGAGGGACAATGCCTTCCTTCTCCTGTGAAAATCTAGGACCCCACACCATCCAGGAGAGTGCCCAGCACAGAGCAGACCATCAGCACAACATCTCAGTGACTCGACTGCTCCATCACAGCAGCTTGGAGCTCCCTGCTGTGGCCCAGATGCTGGATCCAACTTTCAGCAGACTCACGGAGTGTGGGAGCCCCAACCACGAGGCCCTGCTGACCCAGTGCTGGGTCAAGGGCTCCCTGCATGTGAGAGATACATACTAGGTGGCAGAGGGACTGTGTGGAGCAGAGAAAAGATCCAAAAGGAGTCAGAAGATCCCAGTACAAGAGCCTCACCAACAGCTGGGCCTCATCAAGTTCTCCCAAACTAGATGGGTGAACTGTTTTTCACTTTTGAAATGGGGTTAGTCCCCCTTTCCCGACAATCTCACACCACAAGTTGAGTGGCTCAAACAAACATATGAATTGTCAGGCGCCGTAGGCACGTAAGAACTTCCCAGCAAATTCCACGGGCACGTGACTCAGCCGGGAAGGGGATTACTGGGCTCTACCCAGAGAGTCTGAGATAAGGATCATTTGTGTGCAGGAATGAATGACATCAGGAGAATAGGAAGATGTGCTGGGAAACTAATGCCCGCTACAGCATTTAGTGGTGATGGTTTAGAGAGAGTTCCTCAGGCCACTGACATCAGTGGCAACACAGTCTTAACCAGCTTCTCAAAAGCGAAACATCATAGGGACACAAGATAAGAGAACATAGCAGGTCACATGCCTCAAGTCACCTGGCAGACAGCAGAAGGCTGTGATGAGAATGAGTGTCTATTTCTAGATGCCCTAAAGACTCGGTTCATTCTCCTTAACACCCCGACTCACAGTTGGACAGCAGCATTTGGGAACATGCCGGAAACTAAGGAAACCATGACAGTCACCATGTTCCTGCATTCTGTTTACTTATTTGAGTCTTACGCCACCTCCAGATCTGTTCCATCTCAAAGCAAAAATACCCAGAGGAAGTCACCACGCCGTGTGAGGACATTAAAACACAGCAAGAAAGAAGGAATACTACTGGTGTCCAGAATGTGGTATCAAATACAACCCACCTAGCAAGCATCTGTCTGGAGGGTGAAAAGAAGGACTATTGTAAGGGCAAGCACCTAGTTGATCCTTTTAGCAAGGTTTCTGTCATTAAGGGAGTGACCAGAAGTATAATATTATAATATTCTACATGGTGGTGGGGGGGGGGGTAAATAACAGCAAAGTTCAAGGGAAATAAAAAAACAAGTGCAATGCAAGCTCATTGTACACAGAACGCATTCAAAGTAGGCAGCCCAGCTGAAAACCTACACCCCCTTCCTCCCACCACCAGCTAAATCAAGTGGGAAGCTCAGGGGAACTGGGAGGCACAGTGGGACAAGGGGGCACTGAGAAGCCAAGTGAGGCAGAAAGAAGTCCTTTCAGTCGGAGCTGTGAGAAGAGGACAGGGATCCTCCCAGGGGCCCCTGTTCTGATAACGTGAATACTCTGATGTAACTGGAAATGGGTGACAAGGTCTTGCCAACTAGGGCCAACCTCTACCCTGGAAAAGAGAAACACCAGCTAGGAGTCTCCTGGAGTTTGAGCCCATAAAATTTCAGGTCCATCTTAGAGAGTTCAGAGCACGCCCTGTCTCACAGAGAAGGAACCTGAAGGACTGGATGGAGACAGTCCCTGGGTCATCAACAGAACCAACTGCGTTCCAGCCCTTCTTCCAACCCAAGCTCAGTGTTCTCTCTGAGGCAGCCATCTGGCTCCATATGGATGTGTGGTATTTCAAAGCCTCTGACGGACCTTCTTACCTAGCTTCCTGGAATTTCTTCATCCTGCAAGGCCTGTCTTGGTTCCACCAACTCCTCAACCATCTCTCAACCTGGCGCTCTGTCAAGTTACACTTCTTTGCCAGTCCATAAATATCAGTCTGAAAGGGGAGGAGATGAAGGAATGAATGAATGAACGAAAAAGTGATAAAGCACAACACAGACTGTCACAGTGGACTAGGGTTAGGAGAACTTGTACAGTACACAGAGGATAGAGATTCTGCATTAGACCTCAAGCCAGAGAATTTCTCTTGTCCACTTAGGAATCACCCACACGTATGCACATATAGGACGAAACCCCAGAGTATGTCACTACCTGTTGGAACCCGTGGGTGGGAAAAGAAGAAAGGACAAAAGAGATAATGAACTGAGAGGTGAACACATCACAGATCGGGACTCAATGAACATGAATTGAGCCAATTTATTATGGGTTTAGGATTCTCTTATATACCTTGGCAAAGGAATGATCACAATGAAAGCAATAAGAAAAAAACCCCAGGATCCCGAGATAGATCACACATGGGGTAGGAGGATGGGGGGGTTCATTACCTAACAGGAAAAATACCTATGGGGGTAAGCACTTATATCTTTCAGGGATATGTCTCTTCAGTGGGCCAGTCATAGGAGGCTAGGGGGCTGCCAGCACAAATGAGACTTGCCAGTAAGCATCCTTGGTGTGCCAGAGATGGAGGAGGATAGATTAAGGTATTCCTTTATCTAAGGCATAGCTTTTTATCCATTATCAGCGCTCTGCAACTATCTCAGCACTGGGTCACTAAGATCGATTTTCTATAGCTGGTAGCAACCTGCACGTTCAATTTTGCGCTGGTGTGTTCACTCTTTCTGGGAGATTTTATGTGGTGTCTTCTAGGTGACAAGAGTCATGTCATTCAAGATGCCTTTCAAATCCAAACTCCTCATTTTCCCTATGAGGAAACTGGAACCCTGAGAATCTCAGTAATTTGCCCAAGACCTAAAACTGGTACCCAAGTCAGACCAGAACTCAGGCTCATGGGTCTCTGTTGCTTCACGTGGTCTTTCCAGAGGCACTGATGAATGGCTCCAGAAGACAACACAGGAGAAACTCAAACAGGTATTTCTTCTCACTTTCACACTCGTAATCAGATATCAGCCTCTTTCAAATGAATCTGAAACCATCCTAATGATATGAAAATGTAGACTGAAGACTGCAGTGATGAAGACTGCACATCTTCTGAGGCGCAGACGGTGCAGGCCACAACGTACGCTGGGGAGCTCAGCGGTCACCCACCTGAAGGGCTCCCAGGGGCCAGGCGAGAAACGGGAGAAACACACATGACTGGGTAGACCCAGTATGTTCTCTATAAGAGGTGGGCTGTGTCCTTGCAGCACAGGCATGAGTGTGCGTCTCCCGTTCAGATGCTTCCTCCACAAGAGACAGCTGCTGTGGCTTCATGAAAAATCAGCTCTCTTGATCTTAAACATTTCAAAGTGAGCACAAGAACATTTCCATTTCCCCTGAGGAAAGCATGTTGCCTGAAGCTGGGCCTCAGGGCTGAAATGAGCAGGATTCCCCTGGGGCCGGCCAGAGGGGAGCCCCAGAAGTGTGATACGAGAGCCTCGAGGGTGGCAAATGATGGTCAGCACATCAGAGTCCACTAAGCCCACCTGGAACAATGCTACGGGGACCTGCTGTGTTTCTCCCTCATCTATTTAGGAGCTCGAGTTAGCAGCTACTTGCTGCCTCCTAACCTAAGTGACCTCAGTGAACAACACTGACATGCATCTCCCCTGCACATGGTCCAGACCGCCTAGGGAAGGAGGTCAGAGAAACAGACAAGGGAAGATGGTATTATGGAACACCACGAGTGTCAAGATTGGGGGCTGAGGGTCCTGTGGCTCAAACTGGACGTAGGTGATTCCCAGAAGTAAAACGTAAGCTCTAGCCTGAAAAGTGAGTCATGAAGGAGAAGATGAAGAAGGAAGGTATCCTGGAAAGGGCTGGCAGGTGAGGGGAGAGAAAGTGAGAGGAGAGATACAAACGGAAAGGTCCTCTACAATGCAGAGCTGTGCAGAGCAGAGAGAGGCAGCTGGGGCCACAGCACAGAGAGTCTCCTCTGGAAGGAGCCATTATGGGGAGTACCGGCGACTTGCATCTTTAAAGCACCCCTCTGGCAGACTGGAAGGAAGAAGGAGCAGGAGTGAGACCAGGCTCATGTTGTCTAGGGCTCTGCTCTCCGCAGCCTGGCCTGCAGGCCAGACATGCCCAGAGGTTCGGCTAGGAACCCAGACAGCACGGTCCATGCTCATTGCACTTACTCCAGGAAGAGCGGAGGGCAGGTGCTGTGGCCAGTGAATTCGGTCACTTAGGGGAAGCAAGAGACCCAGCTCTGCTACTGCCTGGCTGTGCAGCCTTGAAGATCCACAGACCCTCTGGAAATGAGGGTGTTTGCTTCCTGCCTCCCAGGAGTGGTACAAGGGCCCAGAGGTGCCTGAGTGTGACTTGTATACACACAACTGCCCACTAGAGAGTGCCAGAGGGGACAGGAACTCATACTAGGGTTTTCTCAGACTTGTGAACAATCCAAGGTTATTGTCCCTTCATTTCAACAGAGATCTGCTGAGTAAATGTATCTGGAGAAAACCAACTAAACACAATTTCCAGCACTTTTTTTTCTGCTTTGGACCACAGGTGAAGCTGACTGCAAGTCCGTCTTGGCAATACTGACTTCATCCACTACAGTACTGCTAGAAAGAAATGGTCTTGCCAGTGGAAGTCTCTGGAAGTGCTTTCTTTCATGAATCTATGAAATAAGCATTTATTGAAAACCTAAGTTCACAAAATTGTGCAAGGCATTATGGGACAGGAAATAAATATGGTAAAGACTCAAATGATATTCCCTTGGAATAACTGAAGACATGTTTGAAAATGTTCTCATGGGGCTGTCCGGCCAGCTCAGTCGGTAGAGCATGAGTCTCTTAAAACTGCTCCTGAAGAAATCAGTACAGGAGAAATATGGACCCCAGATAACAAGAGCAGCCTCTCCTGAGCATTGTCTCTTTGCTGGGTGTCATTATACGCTCTCAGTTTAATCCTCACAAGAGCTAATGAGATCAATACCATTGTCATATGCAATGCACAGAGGAAGAAACTGAGGCAGACATCTGTCAGTCTGTCCACTGCCACACACAGTCTCTGGCAGGGCTGGAGTCTGGATCCACACAATCTGTTCACACAATGTGCATTTGGGGGACTCTCTGCTGTGGAGAATGAAGGGAAAGCCCCAGGAGCTGAGTCTAAAGAGTAGCAGCAACATGGAGGAAAGACACTGAACACTCAAGCAGGATGACAAATGAAAGAGGAGAAATTACAATAGGCACATAAGGAATCCAAAGGATAATCAGATATTACTATTTACACCTATATGCAAACAAATACAACAACTTGGATGAGATGAATAGATCCTTGGAAAGATACAACCACCCAGAACTAAACAAAGAAGAAGCAGAGAACTTAAACAAACCAATCACAAGCAGTGAACTTGAAGCAGTTTTCAAAACTCTACCTAAAAACAAAAACCCAGGACCAGATGGCTTCACAAACAAATTCTACCAGACATTCAAAAAGGAAATAATGCCTGCACTACTAAAGCTTTTCCAAAAAATTGAGAAAGAAGGAAAACTGCCAAATACATTCTATGAAGCAAACATCACTCTCATACCAAAACCAAATAAAGACAACATGAAGAAAGAAAACTATAGACCAATTTCCCTAATGAACACGGATGCAAAAATTTTTAAATAAAATCCTGGCAAATTGAATTCAGTGATGTATAAAAAGATTATTCACCACGACCAAGTGGGATTTATCCCAGGGGCACAGGGATGGTTCAATATTCGAAAATCAATTAATATAATCCACCACATCAACAAGGAGAAAACCAAAAACCATATGGTCATATCAATAGATGCAGAGAAAGCATTTGATAAAGTTCAACAGCCATTTATGATAAAAGCTCTTGAAATTTTGGGGATAAAAGAAACATATCTCAACATAATAAAAGCCATCTATGACAAACCTACAGCAAACATCATCTTAAAAGGGGAAAAACTACAATCATTCCAATTAAGATCTGGAACCAGGCAAGGATGCCCACTCTCTCCACTACTTTTTAACATTGTACTGGAGGTTCTAGCAAGGGCAATAAGACAAGAGGAAAACATAAAAGGAGTACAAGTAGGGAAAGAAGAACTGAAGCTCTCATTATATGCAGATGATATGATTCTTTATGTAGAGAATCCAAAAAAAATCCACAGAAAAACTTCTTGAAACAATAAACCAGTTCAGTAAAGTAGCTGGTCACTAAATCAACACACAGAAGACAGCAGCTTTCCTATACGCAAAAAGTCAAGCAGCAGAAGAAATTTTAAAAAACCATCCCATTGAAAAAATAAAATACCTGGGGATAAACCTAACAAAACATGTGAAAGATCCATACAAAGAGAACTTCAAAACGCTGTTAAAAGAGATAGAAGAAGACATAAGGAAATGGAAATACATTCCCCATTTGATGATTGGAAGAAGTAACATCATCAAAATGGCCATCCTACCAAAAGCAATCCCTATAAAAATTCTAACAATATTCTTCAAAGAGATAGAACAAAAAGTACAGAAATTCATATGGAATAACAAAAGACCCTGATTATCGAAAAAGCTCCTGACCAGAAAAAGAGAGAATGGAGGTAATACTATTCCAGACTTCAAACTATACTACAAAGCCATAATAATTAAAACAGCTTGGTATTGGTACAAAAACAGACAATCGGACCAATGGAACAGAACTGAATTCCCTGACATAAAGCCACACATATATAGTCAACTAATCTTTGACACAGGAGTGAAAAACTTATGTTGGAACAAGGACAGCCTCTTCAATAACTGGTGTTGGAAAAACTGGACCAAGACTTGAAAAAAAAATGAACCAAGATACCTCCCTCACACCATGTACAAAAACTAACTCAAAATGGATAAAAGACTTGGATGTAAGAACTGAAATCATAAAATACATAGAGGAAAACCTGGGCAAAACCCTTCATGAGTTACAATTCAGAAATCCATTTTTGACTACATCTATAGATGGCAAAAAAAGGAAGGAAAACATAAACAGCTGGGACTACATCAAACTAAAAAACTTCTGTACAACAAAAGAGACAACAGAAAAAAACAAAAAGAATCCCAACCAAATGGGAAAAAAATGTTTGCCTTCCATACAAGTGATAAGGGTCTGATAACAAAGATACACAAAGAACTCACATAACTTAACAAAAAACAAAGCAAAAAACCCAGTTAAAAAATAGAGAGAAAATCTAAAAAGACACTTCTCTAAAGAGGAAGTTCAAATGGCCAACAGACACATGAAAAACTGTTCAACATCATTAGCAATCAGGGAAATGCAAATCAAAACCACAATGAGATACCACCTTACACCAGTAAGAATGGCCCACATCCAAAAAACAGACAACAACAAGTGCTGGCATGGATGTGGAGAGAAAGGAACACTCTTACACTGCTGGTGGGAATGCAAACTGGTCCAGCCACTATGGAAAGCTTTGTGGAGGACCCTCAAACTAATGAAAATGGAACTACCATTTGACCCAGTAATTGCTCTTCTGGGAATCTACCCAAAGGAGACCTCAATGTGGGTACAAAGGGAACCTGTGTTCAGATATTTATTGCAGTACTATTTATAATTGCAAGAACTTGGAAACAACCCAAATGCCCCAAGACAGAAGACTGGATGAAAAGGATGTGGTATATATACACAATGGAATATTATGCATCAATTATAAATGACAAATTGGATGATTTTTTGTAACCTGGATGTACCTAGAAGAAATCATATTAGCAGAAATAAGTCAGAAGGAAAAAGACAGAAACCAAATGGTTTCACTAATATATGGACAACCAAACGAAAGTACATAACTGGGAAGGGGGAACCAGCTGGAGTGGCCAGGGAGGGGTGGTGGTGGGTGACCCCCAGAGATCACAATGATGTGAAATATATATATATGTATAATAAGTTATTTAAATAATAAAAAAAGATACTGAATGGGACCCAGGAATTAAAAATACATCCTCCTGAACTGTAAGGGAATCACCCCATCTCTTCAGCTCTCACATGTCATCTGAAAAACAAACTCCAAATCTAGCCAGATTTTGCTGTGAGGATGTCTGAGTCTATGGATGAGGCCGGCAAGCAGTGTGGCAGGCCCTTGCTGACCATGATTGCTAGCTTGACGTAAGTCTTACAGCCATGCTTCCTTTCAATCTCTTCCAGAACTACATATTTACTTGGCATCAGTCATCATGTGCTTGCTAAGAGAAAGGGCTAGATGTTAAGTTCTGCTGTGAGTACCTTTTATCAATTGCAGAGTAATTAATCTGTTGGAAAGAACTGTCAGTTTGTTACCAAGACTCTCTCCAAAAACATCTTGAAGCTATTAGCGCGCGCGCGCGCGCGCGCGCGCGCGCGCACACACACACACACACACTAGAAATGGACACACAGTTGCACACACACAGTGATAAAATAATTGCACAAAATCACAGATCAAAATTCTCCCTGGAGTGAGAAATGTACATAATAGTTGGGATTTTGGGATCTCACAACACCAAGTTACAGAGCTTCTGTGCTAGCCAGCTCAAACTGACAGTGTATATACTGAAAGATCTTTGTTCTAATGGGTCCATTCTATAGCAGCTAAGGAAGCATCCTTAGACTCAGGCACCTGATGGTCTTAATAAGCCATGTGTTAATCTGTTTCAACAATGCAACATTCTGCCACTATCCATGCCATTATACATTATACTCTAGAATAATTTGCTAGCGTTAGCACTCATACTTTGATGACCACAAAACCTTTTTTAAGTCTCCCCAGAAATGTGTCTTATCTCACCAATAAATTAAGCAAAGCACTATCAGTGTGACACTGGTGAAGTGAATGTGTGCAGGTATTGTCTCTGTATTTTCTTTCCACGTGTGAAGTCACTAGAAAGTCATGTAACCCTTCCTCTACTCTGTTGCACTGCCACCAGTTCTAGTGTTTATAAGCTATGGGCATTTTTGGGTCAGCTTGTCTTGATCTGCTACACAAATACAAATGCACAAGTTATGTCTACATTAACCCACACAGTAATGTCAGTTGAACCTGAACAGTTACTACAAACACAGCACCAGCCTCTCAAACATGTATTGAACTTCTATTCACAAATAAAGTCACTTGCCACAGAAATAGCACTAACCAAGGAAGGAACCAGGTCAGGTTCAGGCTTTGGATTGAGGCACTAATTAGCACATGAACTTGAACAGTTCTTCTATTGGGCCTTAATTTCTTCATTTCAATCATGAAGAGGAAAGATGGTCTGATCTGTATATCTCTTCAGGCTCTTCTTGGTTTTTCTCCAACTGTCACAGATGATTTTTCCCTCCAAGCAGGAAACCCTAATAAGGACCAAGTTTTCTACATCACTCTAAAACAGCTGAAAAAGCTGACTCCACGTTCTCAGTGATCCCAGGCACAGCAGGTAATGGAGAGTACAGCTATGTTCTTGAAATTTTGTAGAAGGAAACATCAAAATGGTTCATGCCCAAACAGAATCCAAGAGAGAGCATCGGGCTCTCTGAAGGAGCACTAACTTTCCAAGAGCAGCTAGAGGATTTCCCATTTGAAAACTGTAAGATGCTGTTTAGGCATTTATCACCCGTGATAACACCAGTGTTCGAAGGCCAACTGCAGTCATTTAGAGAATGGGGAAACGGCTTCTCAGCCCATTCTCTTCTAAACACATGGAAGCCAAAGCCGGAAGCAACAGCACAGTGAGCATGAGAGTTCAATGGTTAACACTCGTGTTATATCACATATTTATTTGTGACGTTATGTTGTATATAACCAATCATTATAGCAAAGGAAAAACACGACTGAATCAAAATAGTTGCCAGTCAACTGAGACAGATTTCTTGTACAGATGAGGTAAGTCAGAGGGGATTAGAACATCAAGAAAGGCGATCTTAAAAGTCCAAACTTTAACTAAGATCTTTAAAAATTTGTACTTACTCGAGATGGTGACTTTGTGGAATATTTGACAAAATTCTCTAAGATGGCATTTGGTGGAAACTTCTTTCGACCTCTCTCCTTAATGCCAAATGATTTTGCTAGAGGTGCAGCAATAAACCTACAGAAATATGAAAAGGAATTAAGTTCAAAACTGGAGAATGAATCTATGTTAACACCAGAAAACTCAAGCTATTCCTTCAGATTCTAAATAAGAGGTCAGTCACTGCTTCAGATTGCCATGGGGGTGGACCTACAGCCAACATGTGCCTTGCAAGGAGTTCAAGGAGAACAAAAAATAAGGCACCTGCACAATTCTATGTAAACCCCAAAATATTTATACACAAAATCTAGGAATTAGTTAAAGTAAGTCATTCTTCAAAAGACTCGGGGTACGGTAGTGGGGGAGGTCAGGGTGAAAAAGACTCTCAGGCATTAATATAAATAATTGTTTTATTATTAAACATTTTTATCTGGTGATATTATCCTAAAGAAATTGCTCTGTCCCTATTTGAAGTTCTTTTGAACTTTGGAAAAAATGGCATGACTCTTGGGGAAATGCATAGAAATAGCGCAAACAGGCCATATGGCAATTACACATTCAACTTTACGTGAGAAACTGGAAAGTTATTTTCCAAAGCATCTGTACCATTTTTGCATTCCCACCCAAAAAACAGCCAGAGTTCCTCTATGCCCTGGCCGACTTTGTTGTTGCCAGTCTTTTTAATCCCCCAGGCATGTAGTTTTCATTGATTTTCTGTCCTAAACATTATTTCCTAGCTTCTGTGTGCTTCAGGATTGGCTTGTTCTTTTTTTCTTGTTCCCTAAGGTGTCTGCTGATTAGATTATTGAATGAGATTATATTTTGCTGAAGGTGTTTATAGTTATAAATTCTCTATTTATTTATTAGTGCTATTTTTGCTGCATCTCATGTGTCTGGGTATTTTCATTAATCTCACATATGTTATACTTCACCTGTGACTTCTCCTCTGAACAATGGTTATTTAGAAATTTGCTGTTTAATTTTCACATACTTTTTAAAACTAATTTGAATTTCCTTACTTACTGACTTCTAACTGAATTTCACTATGACTGGAAAACATACTTTTTATGATTTCAATCCTTTTATGTTTATCAAAATTTGCTTTATAGACAATGGACCCTAACATAGGATCTATTCTGGAGAAAGTTCCTTGAGTGTGTAAGAAGAATGTGTATTCTGCTATTACTATTGAGTTATAAGAGTTTCGTATGTATTTTGAGTTTAAGTTCCTCTCAATATAGATTTTACATATCTATTTTCTTCCAATCTATGGCTTATCTTCATTTTAATTTACATCTTTTTAAATAACCATTAGAATATTTTTGCACAGCATATAATCCAATGATTATATTTTAGAAAATTTATCAATTTTTGGAAAATTTACCAAGGACCATGTGTCAGCTTTGAACATTTTAATGACCCCCAGCATGCTCTCTCAAGCATATTTACTATTACTCTGTCCTTTCTCATCACCACAATCACTAATCGATATTCTGCCT
Source organism: Uropsilus gracilis (assembly GCA_004024945.1). Classification (NCBI taxonomy): domain Eukaryota; kingdom Metazoa; phylum Chordata; class Mammalia; order Eulipotyphla; family Talpidae; genus Uropsilus; species Uropsilus gracilis. The sequence goes on from PVHY01004305.1 coordinate 44,107, forward strand.
TTTAGCTTTGCCCTTTCTGGATATTTAATATTAATGGAATCATACACTATGTACTTGCTTGTGTCTTACTTCTATCACTGACTCTAATGCTTTGATTAGAATGTATTTCAAATCCATTCCTTTTTATTGCTGAATAATAATCCATGTATGAATGGATATATGTATACATAAATATATATAATCTTTTGAAAAGCAAACATTTTAGCAGTTTACTAAGAGAAATAAAAGCATATGCCAATACAATTACTTGTACTTAAATTTTCATAGCAGCTTCTTTCATAGTCACCCCAAATTATAACCAACCCAAATTTGCATCCACTAGTTAAAAGATAAATAAATCTTGATATATCAATATCTTAATCAACCACTCAGCGATGACAAGGAATCACTAATACACACAGCAATATGAAAAACAACTCTCAGAAGCACTATACGAAATGCAAGAGGCTAAATAAAGAAGACTACCTTTAACCTATATGACTCCATTCATAGGCACTCCTTAAAGAGGCAAAATTACACTGACAGAAAGCACATCTGTGATAGTCTGGGGCTAGCAGGGAGTTGATGGAGGGAGCGTTGTACATCAGCCCAGGGAAATCTCGAAGGCAACTGTGGTAATGATCACTGGGCTGCATACATATGTCAGAATGTATCAAATATCAACTGAGCTTTTTTGTACGTAAATAAAAAAACACCAACATATTAACTCAACAAAGTTAATTCAAACAAATGTATTCCTATGCTTTGAATTATAACAAAGGCTCTATCCTCTGCCAGATCAGTCTATGCTAGCACCTACCTAATTAGAAAAGTTCCTGTGTTTAATACTGGAAATTTTAGTTTGAAAGATCATTTAGTCCCTTCAATTCATTTTTTGCAACCCTGGGAGGGGGAAAAATTTCCAAAGACAATCTGATAAAATGTATATGCCAAGTGAACTTCCAGATGGACTAAGCTCTCCTGGAAATGGCTCATACATTTCAGAGACATATAAAAACAAACTAATTATGCACCAGATATAGAAAGCAATGTGGATAGATCATAGAAAATGGCCTATATTTAATAAAAGTAAAAACAAAATAAGGTCCTATTACCTTACCACTGATGTCAACTAGTAATAGATGCACTTTAAGTTTACACATATGTTTTAGTAGGTCATACAAACAAAAAACCATCAAATATATTAGAACACAGCAGGGAAGGGAATGGGAGTGAGAAATGGGAAGAAAAGGTAATTAATGAAAAATTAATTCAAATCAATTAAAGAGGCCTAATCCAGAGCAAAGGCAACATGCAATGATTTGAGGGATATGATTCATTCCTTTGCACTCAAGTTCCAAATAAAACAAAAACTGAGATGTCCGTAAAACTAACAACAACTCAGAAAAACATATTTGACATGGTTTTGGATAAATAAAGGAATGGGTTCATTTATTCCACCTACTATTTGAATCATTATTTTGGAGAAAATACTCATTGTTTTTACTAGTATAATAACACAGACACAAAATGATTTAATACCACAGTGTTCTTAATTATATTCATGCAATGTGATCTCCTCATATGTTAGAAACAAGAAATTAGAAAAAATAAAGGCAAAGCAGGATTGAACCAAAGATTTATGTCATAAGGGAATACAATCAGTCTCAAAGCCAAATGAAGTATAACATTTCCCTCCAAAAGATCCTTGAGAAATACGTGTATGAACAAGCACACACATTTGCATAAATACACGTATACATAGCAATACTTGATAATAAGAAGAACAAATCTATGTTAAAATCATTAATTTAAATAAGGAAGAGATATAGAGCCCGATTTACCAATATGTCCAGGCTTTAAGGACAGAAATAACATCTTCAGTAGAAGAGATGAAGTATATAGTTTTCTATTTCAGCATTATCTTTTCAAATAAATCCAGAAAAGCAACCACTTTATCTAATGTGACTAGAAATCAAGATAAATAGGTCCTTCATTAAAAGTCTATTTTGAAAACAAAACAAAGGCTAAAGCTCCATAAATATATGTGAAACTGAAATGAAAAAGAAAGATGACAGGTCTTTACTCTCAAAGAACCTGAGCAATTAACTTGCTTGAACTTTCAGTTTATTGATATGGAATAGGAAAAGAAAAGTGAAGAGACAGAAGAAAGAATGATGACCTGCTGCTGCCATGTAAATGATTCAAAGTTAGGTTAATCACCAGGGAATGGGGCAGAACTGAGCCTTCAGATGGCCCTGTCCAGAATTATGAGAGCCCACTACCATCATAACCCTGTCACTTAGTGCTGTTTCATTGGTGAGGGTAAATGCCCTGCCTCATCTTCCCCCCAGTGTTCTTCTCTATAACAGCTGGGAGGCAACCCTAGGCAGATAGTAAGCTTGTGGAGTTGGTTTAAATACTTCTAAACCAAGACAACAGCCTACTGGCATAGATTGCTACCCAGTTCCTAAAGATTCTAAGACCCTTTGAGCAGCGTTTAACCAGTGGTATTTATTTAAGTGAACAAAGTGTCTGGTGCAATTCAAGGCTCGGCGAACACCTAAGTGTAAGCTGCAGGACTTTAGATTGCTCAAATTAGGGATGTTAGTAACCATCCTTTTCAACTCCTGCAAACTGCTATGGAGAGGCTGCATCCCTGTCTGTCTCTGGAAAGGATGGACAGACTAGCCTCCCAGACCCTTATGTTACCAGTGACTATGTTAGAATCGAGAGATGTACCTGTTGTACAATGAAGTTTAAAAGTTTTTCCTAGTGGCTTTTACCACCTCTGTCCCTACTTCAGACTCTGCTGAAGTAATGTGTTTATTCCACAAGTGCTTAAGTTTTAGTTCTTAGCTTCCCTTGAAGTCACACATTGGATATGGAAAAGAATGCACAGAAGATAAGACAAACCAGTAGGAAACTGCTAGACTAGACCTCTCCCCTCCAAAAAAATATCAAAAAAGAAACTACAATCTAAACTTATAAGGAAAGAAAAGCTAACATCCAAAGTAAATGTCAGTCACTTCCAAACAACCTAGGTCTCTGTTCTCTACCAGTTCTCTTCCTCCCCTCTTGATTTTCAAGGAAAGGATATACATCCTGATCTCACATGACTCCTGGCTAGTACTAAAAGACAAAAATGAGCCAGCCCAGTCCCAACTCTTGGTCATTCCATAGAATAAGAAGGTGTAACAAAAAGACTCTAAGACAAGAGATGGACTCTATATTGTGATGAGTATCTAATAGTGGCAGTGACATAGATGCTTAAGATAGTTCAGAAAGTTTTACATTTGCTACCATCCCTTGAAGCTGGGTCTTCCACTTTTTTAAAGAGCATTTCCTTACTCTTCTTTGCGATCAGGAGTGTTTCACTGTGAGAGCCCAAGAAGTACAGGCATAGAGGAACATGAAAATCCAACAATCCTGAACCTGGCATCACTATATTCAAGAGCCTGAGTCCCTCCTGTGTACTGACTGTGTTTCCAGACAGGGCACTTACCTTTCATTTCTTCAACTAAGCGTCTATCTGTTGAGATGTTATATACCTCTTCAAGTGTGCGTTTCTATACAAACGCAAGTTCCAGGTAACATCTTAGCTATTATATAGATGGCTTAATTAATACAGATGACCAGAAGCCCTGGGAAACTTCAAAAAGCACGCATTCTTTGTCATATTAGTTTTCCCTTCTTTCTTTTTTAAACCTTTTTAAAGAGATATGAGGCTAGTGGAACAACACAACTTTCTTTAGTGCCATGGACGGAAAAAAACTCAGAGTGAGTGAGAGGTAGTGAAAAAAAAAAAAAAAAGAATGATGACACAGGCTACACTAAAGCCTTTGAGAAGAAGCAAGAATGGTGGTAGGGGCTAAGAAAAATGGATTCTCCCCGATAGCTGTCAGAGAGACCACGCCTAAGTGGTAACAAGTTGGCCCTCTACAGATGTGCTTCTGAGCAACCAAAAGAACATTCTTCACGCATAGCTCAGATCAAAATGTGGAAAACTGGAACAGTCCACTTTAGGGAAATGGACAAATAGCAGGAAATCTATAGCACAAATAAAGTAGAGGCCACAGAAGCCAAGTTCAAAAACCACTAGATGCTGGGCAAGAACAGGAAGCATTCAGGGTAATAAAGAGCAATTTGCTAATTTGGAAGCACAGTGGCAAACATCAGCTTCATATACTTATGCATTCTTTGACAAAAGCAAACAGGGGAGTAGAACGCTGAAATAACTCTCAAGAAGGAAGAACATTCCCAGTGTTCTAAGCTACAGCTTAGTGGTGTCCAGGAGCTTTCTCATCCTCCCAAGCACGGTGGCACATTGTTGGCCCAACTGGTTGCTATTTGTACAGAAACCTTTCGGAGAGACCGTGAAACAACTGGTCAACTAAGTCTCGAGATAAGGCCCCTGCAAATGGTTATAAACATATGATCTGCATTACAGTTAGCCTTAGACAAAATGATTTTTATCTGAATTTTGTCTTAAGTTTTTCCAACTCTTGACATTTAGATTTGACACTGCTCCAAAAAAATGCATGTCTAATAACAGTTTTTTGAAATAGAGACTACAGAGATGATAGATGAACATTCATCTCCCGTTATCATAACACTAGTACAGTTTTAATCAAAAGGCTGGAAGTACTATCTCTTTAAATTAAATTAAGAAAAAGAAAAATTGACTTGTTTCTGAGAAAGCAAATTAATATTCTTTCTTTGATTTCCTTATACTTTGGAACAAAGACCTGTAATTAAAACTTTCAATAAATCTTTAAAATACCTTATCAAGCAATATCATTGGATCTTTAATGATCCATTTTTACTGGGATATGGGCATTCATGAATGACAATTCACGAATTGGTGAAGCCCCAGTCATGGGCTCTCTGACTTGGCCTTGAAGGTACTCACGCTCTTTGTCTGCCAGCCACACTGTAGAAGACCAGCCAGGCTGCCACTGACATTGCTAAAGTCTGCGACCCCTGGGTCACCTGGAGTTCTACTGTCTCTGGGGTGAGACAAAGATGCTTGAGTACATCTGTCTTTGTAAGTTTATTGTTTAGCTGCCAGATAACGTTTGCTAGGCATTCCATTTCATGAATTCTTCAAGAATCTATAGCTCATTGTCAGCAACCTCTAAACAACAGATTCCTTAGGGGTCTTCCCAAGAGTCTATTGATCTAGAGTTGGGGCAGAGGAGGGGAATGGGAAGGAAAGACACATAAACACTACTTACTTTTCAAAGAAATGTCTCATAATCATCAAGCCCAAAGCATATGGGATTGTCATATATAAATGGGAGGGTTTTACAAAGACGAGTCCATCGTGATCTTCAAGATCTGACCACTTTATTGTTGGAGGAAGCCAGAATCTTTCCAACCAAAACCATTCTTTAAATGTTTGAAACATTCTAGAGAGAGAGAGAGAGAAAGAGAGAGAGAGAAAGAACACATTAGCTTTGTAAAACAAATAGTTAAAAGTCAAGATAACACCTTTTCTCAGTTTACCTAAACCTAAACCAGAGCGTTTTGGACAGAATGTAAGAACAGACCACTAGAATTCAGTGACAATTCAATATGATACTATCACCTCATGACTCTTCACTGTGTTTAACATGCTTTCAGCACAGCTGTGGCTGTGATATGGCAAACGAGCAAACATATCACTCTTCACACTTTCATCAGGACACATGTTCACATATGGATGCGTACCTTTCTCTTCTACGAGTATTTGGTAAGAAAAATAAGTGAGCAATCATCTCTGTAACATCAATATGCCAATATGGTCCCTCTTACGAAAACCCCAAGTCACGTATAAATCTTTACTGGTAGAACTGATCCCTGGTGAGATCATCCCCTCCTTCATTCCTTCCCCCATCTGCTGCTCACACACATAAGTCATCAGAAGTAGTACTACCTCAACTTTTTGTAGATAGGATGCCTTCCCATGTATTAAATGGTTCACTGTAATTTATTCAACCCTCAACTGGGGGGGGGAGGGTAAATTCCACATGGTGGAATGAAGATAATGGAGAAAGAGTCACCAAATGCAAAAAGGAGACGGCTGATCCCAGACTTCAGAAAGCTCACCTGTGAGTCAGGACTGACAGGGATGTGGACTATGGAGGAGGTAGTGAGAGCTCATGAGAAGAAGCTGTTAGGAAGAATGACTGTAATCTGTAATTTACAAGATAAGGTTTGGCAGGATGTGGAGAAACTGAAACCCTCACACGGTAAGGCAAGAAGCCAAAAGGGCATTGCCACCATGACACCTCTCTAGGCCTTTGGAACATGAGCTCCCGCATCACGGCACTTCCACTTCAGGGGACATACAAGACAACTGGAAGGATGTCAGAGCACAGGAGCTAAGGAAAGGAAGACTGGCACAGAGTCTATGGAGCCAAAGTGTCCTTAGCACAGGATTCCAGACAAAAAGTAGGTGAGTGGTGCCCTAGGCTGGGCAAGGGTGTGTGGGACAAGGGGATGATAATAATGGGCACAACCTTTCCATGTGAGGTGATGAAATATTCAGCAAAACCTTAAATTGCACACTTTAAATGCCTGGATTATATGGTATATAAATATCTCCACAAACAACGAAAACAATGATTGAGAAGCTTCCTTCTTAGCCTTATCCCCCTTTAACCTTTGCACCTTTATGCCTGTGGCTCACAGCAAACATCTCCCTAAAGCTTTTTATCGTTTCATTTATGAGGCTTCAGGTCCTCCTCCCAAATTCACCCATGTCAAGCTCACATCCATGAATTCACAAAAACTAAATAAATGAAAGAAAGATTATGCCCAGATTCAGACTTCAGCATGATTTTAAAGTTCATGACTTTGGCTGGGGGTTGGAGGAATGGGCTGGGCCAGTGGGAATGCATGCTGCTGTGAAAAGCAAAAGTAAGCTCATCCCCCCTGCCCCACTAGGAAAAGCGGGTCTCCCAGAAGATAGCACCTTGAGCCATAAGCCAGTATCTAATCGCCAGGCGTGGGCACTCCAGCCTACCCAGCAGCCAGAATCTCTGCCTCTCTTTATTTCTCTCAAGATGAGATCAAAGGCTAAGAGAGAGAGGTTAAGAGGTTAAGGGAATTAGACCTGGCATCTCCACTAATCCTCTGCTAGCAAGAAACAGGGTGCATTCTCCCAGCCCTCTAACAGCTGTTGCTAAGGCCACTGGCCCATGCCAAGCCATAGCTGTGCCTCTGGCATTCTTCACAGCTGCCTGTCCCTGAGCCAAGAGGGCCGGGTATGCTGTTTGACCCACCACCTAGCCCCCAAGGCGACAGGAAAGTACCACTTTCCTGTGTGGGGACACTGTGAAAGCCAAGGCCCACCCCTCCCCAGCTGCTGGCAGCGGGTGTGGCTCAGCCAGCTGGGTGCTCTCAGGTCGCTGAGCTGGAGACACTGTGAAACCCAGAGACAGCAGGCAGCAGCCGCCCAGACAAGACTGCTGCTGAAGAGACAGCGGTGTCTCTAGGCCGCTTGGTCTTCCTGCGCACCTCAGTTTCCACCGTTGCCCAGGTCTGGCTCCTCTACCTTTCTTGAGTGCAGTGACACGCTGCCTACACAGTCCTTCACTTACAATAATAGGAAAGGTGTATGCGTGCTGTTGCCTACAAGTGAGAGCCCCTGAACGGAGCCGCGAGGACTCCCGTGCACACGGAGCAGGAACCTTGATCAGAGGCCGTGACCACTCCGCCCCTGCTTGTGTCTGACCTCACCACCTTGTGGATACCAGGCCACACTCCCTTGCGCCCTTGCCCTGCCTTTTCTTCTGCTTTCCGTTTCTTCTCTTTGTTTCAAATCTGACGTTGTCACTCATGGTCAAATCCGTCATTCATGTTTCAAACCTGACACTGTCACTCATAGAGGAGGTGGGTGTCTTTTTTTCTGTTCAACGTGAAAGAGGCTGCAGGCCTCCCTGTCACAGCTCCCAAAGACGCTGGGCAGATGTGAAACCACATGACCATACGTGAGTGAGGTGAGCTCCCTGCCTGAGTGTCACCGCGCTTCAGCTGCCAGACGGAAAGAGAATGAAAAAATGCTGAGGTAGAGGGAGAATCTGCAATTTTAAAGCCCCACAAGTTATTAAAAAATATTTTTACAGAAAAAACTTTTTATTTTTTTAATAGATTCTAAAATCTCTCCTAAGCATTTGCAAGAGTAAAGCTAACATGCAGGGATCCTGCCTATGACTTAAGCCTGAAAACCCCACAACCCCACATAACTGGTACCCTATCTCTCGTCATTAGTCATCTGGATCAACTCTAGGTCTTCCTGAGTAGTTAGAAACTGCCAACTGCTGAAGACACTTCAGTCTCCACTCAGTATTCTCTTGGAAGCAAGTGCCTTGGTTCACTCCTTGGTCGTTCCAAGTTCGTTTTTTTTTTTTTATACATTCTCTGAGTCATGTAATTCCTACGTGGTATTAAAGTATCGGAAGGAACTGCCATTTTTATTGATATAAAAAATATCTGAAGTCATTTTTAAAAATAAGAAATATTTGTAAGAAAAATACTTGCAGTTAGTTCTTTTTCCTCTGGGGATGCACCAGCAATGGAAGTGGCATCTCCCCACCCACGAAGGCTGTGAAATTTGTAAATCCTACTTTCAACCCCAGCTGCCAGGAGTTCGCAGGAAAGACAATCTAATGCAGGTTTTTCTGACTCATTTTCTGTTCTCATAGATACAGAGCAGCAGGGTGAAGGGGACCTGATGAGCTACTTTTCCAGATAAGCATGATTAATCTTGACCTTTGGACTGAAGAAATAAAAACCATCTGGGCTCTACACTTATCGCTGTTTGAAGCAACGTTTTTGTAATGTACTGAAATAATAGGGCACTCAAACTTTTCCTCTGTTAAGAACTCCAAGTCTAACTGATGTTTTGGGCATGAGGCGTTGGGTTAGGTAACTCTACAGAACTTGTTTTTCAGAGGAGAGTGGCAAGAAAGTTTCTGTGCAGCATGAAAACTATCCTTTAGAAGACAGAGACAAGAAACTGTAAGTCGGTAAAAGTCAAATTTAGCAAAGGTATATCCCATGCAATAAGGTGAAAGAAAGACACCCATCAATTACTGTTCACACATATGTTCTCTGAGTACTATTGTGGGTGGAGGGTGGGAGGGGTTGGTGAGAATTGCCAATGGATGACTAGCTACATGATAAGGGGGTCCATGGTATTCCAGGGGAGATAAAGTCAGCTCCAGAAGAATAAGACCTTGTCCTGCAATTCACTCTTATTTACCCAAAGCTTGCTCCACAGGAGGCAGCTGAAGAGGCCAAAGGCTTGCTGAGGCTGGAATGGACTTTGAAAAATCCAGAGGTGATACTGTAGCCAAAAAAATGATATCTAATGCAAGAATCTGCAAACAAATTCATTTTATGGGTTGCAAAACAATTTCGAAAATTTGGTAGAGGGTCAGGTAAACACATTTATCTACATTTAGTCTGTTTGTGTTTTCTTTGGAATGAACTCCACCAACTCAGCCCCAAAATCTGGTCAGGCCTTTAAGATAAAGCACAAAGGAAATCATTAGCAGCTACTTATTTCCTATGAGTAGTGCAAGGGCTGAGCCAACTGTAAAGTCCAATCTAAAAGCCTTCAAAATTATGCCATTTCAAGTGGACATGACTATAAAGACAACAGAGCAACTTAACTTGACAGCATACTTATGACGGATGATTAAGTCAGCATACAAAAGCTTACGAAGGCCTGGGCCTTCATTAGTTCTAAGAAAAATGAAAAGAAAATGGAATAGAAAAAAAAAAAAAACCTCTGTACTTTGTGGAGAATAGTTATTAACTCACAAGGAGATTTAAAACATTTAAAAAATATAGAGAAAAAAACCAGGAGAAACACTTCACTACACAGGCTTCAGGGCATTTTTGGAGTCTTGACTACATCAACAAGAGAAACAAAAGCAAAAACAAACAAATGCAATTACATAAACTAAAGTCTCTGCACAGTGAAAGGAACTCTGATTAAAACAAAACAATCCTGAATGAGGGAAAATAATTGCACAACATACATCAGACAAGGAGCTAATATCCAAGATCTATAAAGAACTCATACAACTCAACAACAAGAAAACAAATAACCCGATTCGAATACGGGCAGAAGATCTAAACAAAAGCTTTTCCAAAGAAGACATACAGATGGCCAACAGACAGTTGGAAACAAAAAATGTTCATCATCACTAATCATCAGAGAATGCAGATCAAAACCACAATGAACTATCACTTCACACCTGTGAGAACAGCCCATATCAGCGAGACAGGAACAAGTGTCAGTGAGGGTAGGAAACAAAGGAACCCTTCTTCACTGGGTAGAGAGGTAGATGAGTCAAATCTCTGTGGAAAACAGTATGGAGGTTTCTGAAAATATTAAATATACATCTACCATATGATCCAGCAATTTGACTCCTAGGTATCCACTTGAAGAATGCAAAAAAAAAAAACCTTCATTTCACAGTATATGTACACCCCTATATTCATTGCAGCACTAGTTACCATCACCAAGCTATGGGAAGAACCTGAGTGCCCAACGACAGATAAGTGGATAAGAAGATGTAGTGTACACACAGTGGAGTACTATTCAGACATTAGAAATTAAATCTTACTATTCAAAATGACATGTATGGAACTATAAGGGAATATAGTAAGCAAAATAAGTAATGAGGAGAAAGACAAATACCTGATGATCTCATTCAAATCATACAGCAAGGGACAAGACTAAACCAAAACAAACCCTAGAAAGTTGACTAAAGAACTGAGGTTACCAAGAGCCCCATAGACTGTGTGGAATGTCATTGGTGCTTCGGGGGTGGGCCTAATGTGGTCACATATATTTGAAGAAGTGTGAACTATACCCCTAAAACATCTACAGTGTTGAAAATAACATTATCTCGATAAAATATTAATGAGAACTTTAAAAAATATTAAGTACTTGTCTTACATTAAATTGCATAATGACCTCAACTTAAAGACTTGAATTTGAAATAAACTTAGAAAGATTCAGAATAGACTTAGAAACAAACAAACAAACAAAAAATTCAGGTTATTTGCAACAAAGACATAATATCCTTTCAAAGATGTAATTGGGAGATATCAGAAAATCTAAATATCTTCATTCTGCCTTTTAGCTACCTGTCCTGCCCCACCCTCTATGTATGTGGGTCCTGTCCCATGCACCCATGTATCTGGATACAAGGCTGCTGTTGTGTGAGACATCTCCCAACCCTCCTGTATCTGTGTATGACCGGGTCTGGGTCAGTCACACAAGAGTAAAAATGATTTGGGTAATCTCCCTAAGCACCAAGCAATGAATCCTGTTCTTCTATCTTCCTTCCTGGTAGCTAGAAATGGGGTGACAGTACATACACAAACTTTGTAGCCAATAGCTCATTTGCTCTATTCCACCCAGATCTGGAAAAGTGCTAGAGAAACAAACACACAAGTTAGATAAGTCACTGGGTTTGGGTCCCTTTTGTGTTAACAGCTGAAACTGAATCTTATTAATATCTAGACTACAACAAAGGAGAATGAAATAAGAACCGTATATGGTATTGCTAATCTGGAGATACCTGTGTATCCAAACTACTATTAAGAGAAAATAAAAAGGCAAATCACAGGCTGGGAAAAATTATTTACAGCACAAAGGACTTGTATTTAGAATACAGAACTTGTATCTAAAACTCCCGTGAGTCAATGATACATATATATATTAAAATTAAGGAACATTTTCCAGGTGAGTCCTTGGTAGCTTAGGCTTCCTTTAATAGTTTCCCTAGTGGAGAGCATCCTAAGCATTTGTTCTGCCTCCAGGGCTTCCTACATGGAGCATGTATCAGTTATCAATATATTGCCTTTCAGCAATACATTCTCCTGGTTTTCCTTGCTCTGTAGACTGGATCTGGTCCCTTCACCTCTTTTCCCTTTCTGTCTGGTTCTGAAGCTATGTCAGCAGAGACTGGTGTAGAGACACTGCAGGAGGAAGAGCTTGCTGCCGGGCTCTGCAGTGCTCCAGGATGCCAGCAGTTCCCAGCAGCCAGCGATCAACTGGCTCCCTTGGGGTTTTGTGGCAGTGATTCCAGTGAGACGCTTCCCAAGAATAACTCTCCCCCCCTGCACCCTGATGGCAGATTTTCAGAGAGACAGTTTCTAGTTAGTTCTACTAGTACCACAGAGATCCCTCTGTGCCCTCTCCAATAGGTCAGGACTCCAGCCCTTGACCCTTTTTCAGGCCCATGCATCATGATTCCTTCCTGGAGCTGTGATTTCATACTTTAACATTCTTCCTTCTGACCAAGGCTTCGTGACTCCTGTCCTATGATAGGGGTGATGTGGTAAAATGGGGGGGGCTGTGGCTACAGCTTGGTAATGCTGCATTAGGATGGTAACCTTTTTGCCCTGGTGCACAGAGACTCAGAGAAGGGAAGCCAAGGTTTTCTAGTGAGAGGGACAGACAGAAGGGGTTTAGGAAGGAGTACAGCTGGAGAACGAGAAAGAAAACTGGAAAAGCAAAGAGTGGCAGAGCAGCAAGGAAGTTGGAGGCCCAGGAGCTGCCACTGCCATGTACAGCAGAGGGGCAGGGAAGGAAGCCACATCCCCAACCCGGGGAAGCATGCTGCAGAAACTTGTGACCTGTGCAAACTAACTTGGAGACTCGGTGCTTGGAAGCTTGCTTTAACTTAAACTGTGAAGTTCAGGAATTGTCTGGAGACCTGAAGAGAGGTTGGAGTGCTGCTGCTTTCACCGTGAGATGTCTGAAGTGGTTGCTGCTGTTGTTTTGAGTAAGTCCTGGTGGTTTAGGGCTGCTTCAGAGCTGAAGCAAGAAGAGTGCTGGAGCTGTGCCTTTGGAGAGGGCTCAATGAAGCCATCTTGGTGTCTTCATTTGGTTTGAAGGTGGAACAGCTGCCATTTTGTGGACACACATGGCTGGAGGACCCCTGTGTAGCTTTTTTTTTTTTCTGAAAATATTTTTCATAAAATTGGATCTTTTCTGAAAAATTGGATCTTCTATTGGATTATTTAATGTAAGCAGTGATATATAGGGACTAATATTTACCATCTTACAAAATGTTTGCAATTTTTCCTGCCAGTTTTAACTTTTTTTAACTTTTTTAAATTTCTTTATATATATTTCACATCATTTCAGTCCCTGGGGGTCACCCACCACCTCCCCTTCCCACCCGCTCCAGCTGGTCCCCATTCTCCCCTTGTGCAGTTTCATTTGGTTGACCATATATTAGTGAAACCATTTGGTTTCTGTCCCTTTCTATCTGGCTCGTTTCTGATAGAATGATTTCTTCTAGGTACATCCAGGTTTCCATAAATTCATCAAATTTGTCATTTTTAATTGATGAGTAATACTCCATTGTGTATATATACCACATCTTTTTCATCCACTCATCTGTTCTGGGGCATTTGGGTTGTTTCCATGACCTTGCAATTATAAACAGTACTGCAATAAACATCCAAGCACAGGTGTCCTTTTGTACCCACATTGGGGTCTCCTTTGGGTAGATTCCCAGAAGTGCGACTGCTGGGTCAAATGGTAATTCCATTTTCATTAGTTTGAGGGTTCTCCGTGTAGCTTTTTTGGACTAGAGACTGGACTACATGGTAAGATTAGCAAAGGGGTCCCTGGCACCCTCAATGACTTTTGTCTACTTTGTCTTTTTAGTAAATACATGTTGTTTTTGCCTCCTTTAAAAGAAGTGTGGTCTTGCTACCGCTCACTCAGGCTGGAACGAACCTGATGAGTATCTGTATTTAAAGGGCCTGCTGCTGGCAAAACATGAAGGAAAACATAAACAGCTGGGACTACATCAAACTGAAAAGTTTCTGTACAGTAAAAGAGACAACAGACAAAACAAAAAGAAACCCAATGGAATGGGAGAAAATGCCTTCCACGAAAGTGATAAGGGTTTGATAACAAAGATCCACAAGGAACTTACACAACTCAGCAAAAACAAAACAAGAAGCCCAGTGAAAAAATGGGGAGAACTAAAAAGACACTTCTCCAAAGAGAAAATACAAAGGGCAACAGGCACATGAAGAAATGCTCAATGTCACTAGCAATCAGGGAAATGCAAATGAAAACCACAATGAGATACCATCTTACACCAATAAGAACGGCCCACATAAAAAAAGGGGGGGGGCAATAACAAGTGCTAGCATAGATGTGGAGAGAAAGGAACACTCTTACACTACTGGCAGGAATGTAAATTGGTCCAGCCACTATGGAAAGCAGTGTGAAGAACCCTCAAACTAATGAAAATGGAGCTTCCATATGACCCAGCAATCACACTTCTGGGAATCTACCCAAAGTACCTCAATACTTATACAAAGGGACACCTGTGCCCAGATGTTTACTGCAACACTATTTATAATTGCAAGGATGTGGAAACAACCCAAGTGTCCCCAAACAGATGAATGGCTGAAAAAGATGTGGTATATATACACAATGGAATATTACTCATCAATTAAAAATGACAAATTTGACAATTTTATGGTAACATGGATGTACCTAGAAGGATGTGAAATATATATAAATTTTAATAATGAAAACTAATTACACAAACAAACAAAAAAATAATTAAGGGCCAGCTACTCCCTCATATAAGTTAAGTGCCCTGCTTTGTTGGTTTTGTTACTGGATTTCACTGCTAGGACCCAGACTACCTTGATGGGCAAGTCATTTTGAGTTATTCAAAAAGGCCTCATATACTCAAATAAGAAGGGAGAGTTTCTCATACCCCTGCCTTCTAACCCTCTACGGACAGTTCTCTTACATATCCCGCCATCAGTTGAGGTTTCAAGAAGATGTGTTTTGACCATCCTGCTCCTCCAAGTCTAAACCTCATATTACTTTCTCCATGAACCAGCTCTCACATTCTGCTAGGGTGAAACTTTTCTATAGTTAATAAACATAATTTGGGATATTTTCCCAGCAAAATTAATAAATTCCAAAATGCCAACTAGGCACTTGGCATCTTGATGGGGTCAAGTTCTCATTCCAGGCTGGGCTAGCCAGCCCCCTAGCACTATCCTCTTTAGGGTGGTTTCTGTATTCTCTGAGCTAATTATGGCAAAACATGAAGGAAAACATAAACAGCTGGGACTACATCAAACTGAAAAGTTTCTGTACAGTAAAAGAGACAACAGACAAAACAAAAAGCTATACCTAGCTTAGGATGCCATCCAGACAGCCCTGTCCTCACTTAAATACTGAATCACTGAAGTTTGGTTCCCAGAAAGGCAGAAGGCAGAGTGGTTTGCTGTTGTACAGAAGGAAACCCACTGCCAGAGAGTTATTATTCTCAGCAACTCCTATGGCCTCTTCCTGTGGATTCTCCTGTAACTGAGAGGCTTGAGCCTGGCAGAAGGGACCATCTGCTTGACCAGCCTCAGCATGCCACGCCACCCCACACCACCCCACACTTAGTGAGTGAGCCCACCACCTAGCTCTGCTTCCTCTTCTGGAGAGCAAAGGATAAGTTCATTCTAGTCTTGGAGCATGAAAGCAGATCATTTCTTCTGCCTAGCAGGTTCACACCCACTCCCCTCCTTATCCTCTAGGTCTTATTTAAGTCTCTCTTAGATCACCATCCAGGTTTTCCATGTCCCCTGCTCCCCATCACTCCAAATCAAAATGAACTATTTCTGTTAGCTGCTGCCGTTGCTCTCTGTTCTTTGTCTTCAGAACACCTCTCAAATTTGTAATTATATGTTTGATTCATGTCTGATTTCCTCCCAGACTCGGGGACCCACAAAGGTCAGGGCGACACCTGCTTTGCTCGCAAGAGAACCCATCAGTGGGCGTGTAGTAAGTGGGCGAACAAGAGTTCAATAGATAGCAAAGGAGACAACATGAAATGAATTTGGGGTGAGACTACCGGGCCTGAGACTCGGTTCTGACACTTAATTATGCACCCTCGGACAACTGATGTCAGTTTCCCCATGTCCAAAATGGAGAGGATAACCGTACCTCCCTGAGGATTGTTGAAATGATTGAGCAAATATTTGTAAATCATTTTATGACATGCCTGTTAAATGATCACTTGGAATCAAGCTATTAAATATCATCTTGCCCTTCTAAAGAGAGGAACAAAATTTCAAGTTCAAAAACTTGATAACTGATACCTCTCAAGCCACAAGAGGCTATTTAAAAATGATATTCTGGGTTGACTCTGACACAGTAAACTCTTACATTCTTATGTCACTGACAGCAACAAAAATGTAACTGCCCTTTTAGAAATTGAAAAATAAAATTTAGGAGTGACTAAAACAATCAAGCCTACCTAGAAATATGTGTAAAAGTGGATCCAAAAAACCTAAACTATAGTTAACAAATAATATGTCAATGTTAATAACATCTTCCTAAAAATCTGGAGTGATTTAGCATGTTTCGAACTATGGATTAATTTTCAGTTAATATCAAAAATCATGGAAAGTATTTATGTTAGAGTATAAAGCCAACATTTGAAATTATATTTTTAAAAACCCAAAATATGATCTCACCATATTATTCCAGGATGAGTGTATACAAAGGCAAACTAGATGGAAACATGAAAATATAATTAAGATGTTAACATGGGAAAAATCTGGGTATCCTAAACATTTTAAGTTATTGTTAGTGTTGATAATGTGATACTGTTAACTCAACATTATGAAAATTTATCATTGAACTTATTGATGACTCACATTAACAAAAGCAATTTTCTAAAAATCATACAATCATCTGGTTCCACCTATAGATATGAAGAAATTAGATACAGGAAAATAATAATTGCTATGTCTGAGTCAACCCAGGAAAGGCAGGCTTCCCCAATATACACCAGTTTTTCTTGACTAAAAGGTATGATTAAGATGGTTTATTTTTACATGAATATGGTTTTTAAGAGCTACCTTTTTCCAGTAAATGGTTCACACACAAATGTTAATAGCTGACTATTAGGCAAAGTAAGGTAAGTTTGTTAAGTATGTACACAGGCTTTTTTGACCCAGAAAGAGCTCCGCATTATAATCTTCCGTACTTTGGCAAATTGAGAGAAAAAATTCTGTGCTTCATTGGCTAATGGGAAGACGGGCTTCTGAGATCTGGGGATAAATTAACTTTAGAGATCAATGTAGTAGAGATCAGACAAAAAATGCAGGTGATAAAGGCAATATCCACCAAAACACAGTTTTCCCAGAAGCCTTGTCACTTTTATCCTGTTTCTCTACCCTAGTTATCAATTCAGGAACTAGTTCAGGACCTAGAAGTGACAGGAATTTTACTAAGAAATGGATAGGAATTTGCAGAAAAACAGGTATGGCTGAAATCAGATAGTTGTAAGAAAAGTTTCCCACTAGAACATTCTTGGAAGAATGCAGTTCCTAGAGTTCAAAGGGGTCTGAGATGCCTGGGAGGGAATCCAGGAGGAAGTTATACAGGAGTGGTTTCCAAGGTAGAATTCCTTCCCCTGTCTATATATTTATTTTAGTTCATTTTAGAAGTCTAAAATGTAAATTCACAGCTGGATAACTAAGCAGTGATGTTGCAATATAAAGACATTTTAACCCAATTAATATCACTCAGCATTTCCTTTCCAATTGCTATGAAATATTTGCTCCTCTCCACCAAGTGCTCCTTGCAAATTCTCCTCCCTTGCATGATGAGTCACACATCTTGCTTCACAAATTACCCTGTTATTAGTCTCAGGCACAAGTGAGTGATGGAGGCAAAAGCAAAAAGTTGGGAACCTGGCTGCCAGTGACTCACTGAGGGGCCTATGCCTCCCACCTGTGGAAAAGGAGGGCTGGTTTAGTAGCTATTTACAAGGGCCTCTCGTATGCAGTGTCATTCAGCCTCAGACAGAGTCAGTCAGAGTGCCATACAAACTGTACATGCGCAGTGGATGAATAAGTCACAATAAAAAAAGACTGTGGGTGCTCAAGCAGCTCACTGTCTTTCAAACAGCTGAAAATGTTAAGAACAACTATGGCTCTGGAGTCAGAAAGTCTGGGTTTGAAGACCAGCCCTATCACTGTGACCTTGGACAATTCATTTTCTTGGAAGCTTTGTTTGTCCACCTGCTAAATGGTGCTGATTCTAGCTACCCCCAAAGACCTGCTGTGGATTCAGGGAGAAATTGGGTCTGTAGAAATACTTGAACACAATAAATTGAGGGAGTAATGTTATGTAGTAGTTTGATCTTAGTGTCCTAACTGTACTGGGATGAGCAAGAATCACAGGTCAGGTTGGCTGAAATAATACGATTACATTGAAAAGAGTTCCCCCAACAAGAGTAATGGGACACCCCTCTGTTCCTTCAAAGCTACTTTCTCCTGCCATGACCTCCACATCTGTCATTGCTGCAAAGAAGATAACTGGACCTGTCCCATTTCAGCAGGAAAAGCCTCCATCATACACACAACCTGTGCTAAACAAAATGTGGGGACAAATCCCAGCCCACATAGTGCAGCAGCATCAGACTCACATGGGGTGGAAGCCCAGACCAACCCCTCACCCTCCAAAAAGGGGAGTAGAGTTTCCAGGAGAGGAAGTGTGAGGAGCCAGAGCCCATGGGCTTATCAAGAATAGGGGTTACAGGATCTAACTGCCCAAAGAGGCAGAGCAAGTGATTTCTTCCAAGTCTTGAACTGCTCATTTATAAAATGGGAATAATAATCTTTCTATTGGTAAAGTCTAGGTCACGGCTAAATAAAGTGATGAGTCTAATCACTGTGAGTAATGCCTGGTATAAGGTAAGTGCTCAGAACTGCAGGTGTTGGTCCTGCGGCCAACAGGCTTGGTTTAATCCCATGTGCTCAGTGCTGTGGCCTTCCAGGTGGCCCCATGGCTGGTCATCACTCACCGATTCCCTACCAGCCCCTGACCTGGCTAGAGGTGACCACACCAGGTGCTGGTGCAGCTGTTCAAAGAGACAAACGTCACTGGCCAAGGTAGCTCACCTTCCCAGAGACAGCGGATTTCGCCCATCATGGAACTGGCCTTGGGCAGTGTCATCAAAGGACTCACTTTACGACAGAGTAAGAACCTATAGGAGGGCGTGTGGCTCCAATCTTGATCAAGAAGGAATCTGGAGCATGTCTCTCGCACAGAGGAAAAGGAGGCTGAGTTACTTTTAGGGAAGGACCTGGGGTTACTGAAGTACACGAGCCAAACACGTCCTGAATTTTAATATATATGTTTACGCTTACGCAACGTTGAAAGGCAGAGTTTCCTGTTGTGCGGCCTGTTGCCCCTTGGAAAGGAACGAGATGACAGAGATTCTAGCCATCTTCAGACAAGGGTGGGGTACAGCAGAGGGCCAGGGAGTAGTGACGGAGGGCAGAAAAATAACCTTAAGTCGTGTTCGCAATTGGCTCTACTCTGTCACTCTGAAATCATGCGGAAAAGTCACAACAACAAAGGATAGTATTTCTCTCTGATGAGGATTGCTGGGAGACTGGGCACCTGTGGGAACATGGTTTTCTCCTTAGTCGAAGAGGAATGAGTTCTCTTCCTTCTAAATAGGATGGGACACACAGCAAAAAAACAAACAAACAAACAAAAAAACAAAAGACAGGCAACAACAAGTGCTGACGTGGATGTGGAGAGAAAAGAACAAAAGAATACTGTTACATTGTTGGTGGGAATATAAACTGAAAAGCTGTGTGGGGGACCCTCAAACTAATGAAAATGGAACTACCATTTGCCTCAGCAATCACTCTTCTGGGAATTGACCCAAAGGAGACCACAATACTTAAACAAAGGGACACCTGTACTCAGATGTTTATTACAACCCTATTTATAGTTGCAAGGACATGGAAACAACCCAAATGTCCCAAAACAGACAAATGGATGAATAAGATGTGGTATATATACCCATCAATTAAAAATGAGAGGTTTGATGCATCTGCGATAACTAACATGGACGGACCTAGAAGGAGTCATATTAGCAGAAACAAGTCAGGAAGAAAAAGAAACCAAATGGTTTCACCAATATATGGGACATAGGAAAAACAAACAAAAGGCCAGGAGGAAAAGTTAAAACAAGCTAACCAAACTAAAGCACACAACTGGGGGGTGGAGGGATGGTTGGGAGCAGTCAGGGAGGGGAGGTGGTGGGTGAACCCTGGGGAATACAAAGATGTGAAATATATGTATATATGTATATATATATATATATATATATATATATATATATAGCTAAAAAATTTTAAAAATAACAAATAGGATGACCAGAGGCTCCCTCTGTCAATGGCCACTGGCCTTTGCTTTTATTCCCCAACTAACTCTGTGCCTCAGAGTGGAAAAGAGCTGGTTCTTTCTATCCAGTCTCTCCCTAATGCAAGAATAAAATAAGTATTAAGATATTAAGTAGATGGGGGCAGTGAGAGAGACAGATTGACAGAGAAAGATTTAGAAGTAGAGAAACACCTGTCAAGTCTGAGCATACATGATATTTCACCTGTTTATTTGTCTTTTCTTATTTAGATGAACAAGGAAATTTTTGAAATTTTTAGATATTTCACTGCAAAAGTTTTTGGAAGAAAAAGCATCCAGAGGATATGACATAAGGTGTAATATATATTTCAAAAAACAAACTATTTCTAGGTCTTCAAACGTCAAATATCCCTTCTTCCCAAATACATATGTATTCATATAGTGTCCATGTCAGTCTTTCTGACTACTGCTCGTTAATGCAAACCATTTGCGATGAATAAGATGAAGTGCTGTGCTGACATGCAGGTTCCTAGGTCAATGCCACTTCTGCACAAGTGGTAGGCCTTTTTCCTGAGGGCAGGGAGAGGTGGGACCTGCTTTAGTGACCTTCTGGTCACCCCTCCACTGACCCCACTGGGGGGCTGGGGGCTCCTGAGTTTTCTTTTAAAATGCCTTCTTTTTAAAACTAAGACTTGTTGGTTATTTCCTCAAATATTTTTCTGCCCAAAAGTATAGTTGGCAGAAGCACCACTGTGGATGACCATTCTAAGACACTGTGAAGCAGGACCGGGCATGACTCTGGTAATGGAACTGAACCATGCTGGCCCATAGTGGCTGCCTCTGCATGCTGGGCAAGGGACTTGGTGTTCCTCAGAGTCATTCAGGTTAGAGAAACATGAATATAAAATATCTTAAGGAGGATCTAAAGGGAAGGAAGGCTTGGAACTAAAGCAAGCCAAAGAACTTATACGATCAGCAACCTAAGTACCCGCCAGTACCCCAGTACTGCCTGGGCCACTAGCCTAATTCCAGGTGAACTTTCTGCAGACAGGCCCAGAAGGCTGATCTGAGCCCCAGCGAGGGTGCTCTTCAGGGAAGGGAGGGCCCTGATTTCTTCTCTTTCAATGAAGCTGCTTCCCCGAAAATTTTCCTTCCTGCTAGTTCATAAGGTTGGCTCTATTACTCACAAGCCAGCTTATGAAATTGAAGCAATTTCAACCTTTGCCTTGTATTAGGTGGATATTTATGGGGTGTGGGGTAGGAGCCCCATTTACACATTCCATCGTGATTCTGAAATCGCTCAACCTTTGTCACTCTATCATGAATCAGACGGTGACACCATTAAATCAACTGGTGACCAAGAGCGCTGAACTGGATGCCCAGCAACAGCCCTGCCCTTACCCTTGCCTTATTTTTTGAAAACCCCATTCTGGTTCGCCTCTGGTCACACCTCTGTCCTGTGCAGTGAAGCCTCCACACGCCCAGGAGGGCATGTGCACCCACAGCCACACCCTCTTCCTAAACTTGATGGGGCACCTAGGACCCCAGACATCCCAAGCAACTCAAAACCCACTTCTCAGGCCTGCATGGGCTCTTCTCCTGGTCTGTCCTCCTGAAAATGGTAGCAGAGTGCCAGCCTAGACCCAGGGACTGCAAAAAGGAAACTGCTGGGGGAATGGGGAGGGGAGAGAATAGAGTCAGGGCCTGAACCTATACAGGGGTGCCTGCACACATGTGCTCCAGGCTCAAGGCCTAGCAGGACAGGATGGGCCTGGGAGGGGGATGGAGCAAGGATGGAGGTCTCCATTGTGCTCCTGCCCGGGGCCCCTCTAATGACAGCGCTGGGTGGCTCTGCAGCTCTGAAGTCCTGAGAACTCTGGAAGCCAAGACCTGTTCAGACTGTGCCCCAGCAAGGACAGAGGGGGCTGGTAGTGTGGCCTGGATGGACATCCTCAAGTCATCCTTGACTGTCCAGATGGACCACTGCTCTCCAGAGAAAACACCCTCTCGGTGAGCAGAAAGGAGTTATTTGCTTGGAATGACCAAATCATCCCAGTCCTGCCACCAGCAAGCCGCCTCATAACCTGACTTGAAAGTGGACAAGGAAAATGCCTTTGTGACCCGGTTCTGTAAGATGGTACAGAAACATACAGGCCCATGAACCCCTTCTGTGTATTTTACTGATGTATCAGGAATCATTTACACTAGTGAGCAAGGGGGTGGAGAGGGGGGGGGAAGATGCAGGGGAGGTAGGACCACTGGTGAGGATGAAGGTGTAAGAGATGTGATTTAAGTGACCTGTGGCAGCTGGTTTTGCAGCTGGAGACTGAGAATATATCACAACCTTTCCACAAACCATCACAGAAATGAAGGTGATAACAACTAACGCTGTAAGACAAGTCAAAGCTGACTGTGTTTCTTTCACCTGTATCTGCCCCATGAATCCTCACAAGAATAATAAATATTAACACCCCCAATTCACAGGTGAAAAATGAAGTTTAGAGGAACAAAGCAACATGTTCAAGGTGACCGGATCCAGGCTCATGCTGAGGCACTGAGGGTAAAGGTTCTGCTTCTGAATTCTTGGCTGGGTTTTACCTTTTACCATGTCGATGCTGGTGACCATAAGTTGTGAATAACTTCACCAAACACATCAGCATAGCCGCTGGTTTTGAGGAGATGTAACTTTGAAAATTCCTTTCTTACAGGTGAGAGATTAGTGTCTGGACACTGGACCAACCAAGCCAACCCTCCCCTCCCCTGGCTGGAACATCAAGGGAGTGAAGATGGGGAACAGGAACAGTGGGGGTAACACTGGAGCACAGACAGCAAACACTGCTGGAGACCAGAAGCCTCTCGTCACCTAGGGCTGTCACCTAGGGCATTACTCAACAGCTCCCTTTTGAAAAAGGAGAGAGAATTTAAAAAAGAAGGAATTGTTGAGAGTTGAATGTAGGGGACAGACGGGGACAGACGGGAGAGATGGACACAACTGTAGAGGCTGGTACTGAATGAAAGTATGCATCATTTAGCAAATTTTAATGACTTTTGTAAGTTTTTAAAAAGGTTTTTGACAAAGGAAAAAAAGTGGCTGAGGCAGGTACAATTTAGGATGTATTTTAAAGGAAGGCAAATGGTGAGTGGGTAATAACATTGGTTAACATTAATTTTTGAGAGGTAACTGGGGGCAGGGAGATAGCTTATAGGTGGGTACTATTTTTGTTAAGAGGGATTTTCATAGGTAAACATTTTTGGAGGGGCAGCAGTGCCATCACATTTTTAGAGGATTTTAATATTAGATTTTGTCTCCAGGGTGCCGGAGGCAATTAAGGCAAGATGGAGTTTGCTCCATCTCAACCGCATGAGCCCGTCTGGCTTGTGAATGGCATTCCACAAGGAATAAAAGAGAATCTAGAGTTTCAGAGAGAATAACATGGTACACACTTTGCCCAAACACCACTGCTCTTTAGAACAAGAGAAAATGTCATATAATGAACTTCTGAGTTACAGATGCAATTTCCCAAATCACAGTTAAAAAAACAGAATAGAGGTGAAAATATATAAATAATGATAATTATAATTCTCTTAAATGTATTCTATAGCTATATACCAAGAAATGCAAATGCTGTGCATGTGTGAGTGTGCATAAGTGTGCGTGATGTGCGTGTGTCTTAAGGTGTCTCAGTTGCTTCAACAACATCCTGAAGAAGCAGAAAGGAAGAACATAAGTGAAAAACCACAATATCCATGCCCATGTGTTTCCTTCCAGCTCTAAAACTTGAAGACAGAGTTATAAACTTGAGGTAGAGCTTGGTGCTGCCAACATTTTCATCCCAACTGCCTGGTGCTTTGAACCAAAATGAGCTGATATTTAAAAACCAGGAATTTCTACCTAACAATCAAGACCTGTGGCTTCATCTGGGAAGTAAAGGCCTTACATGGGGTGTAAACTTTCTCACCTGGCCCACTGCTAATTTCAGCTACCTAACAGGTCTTTCTTAGACATTCAACTCTGTGACTTGATGTGTTTCCAAGACAGATCAGTGTCAATGATGCCTTCAAAGTCAGTGTAACTTCAGCTTTCTCAAACCTAGATCTACATGGGAATTACCTGGGAGAGGCTCTGACGGCATATCCTTTCCTAATCTAGAGCAATAAAAGGCAGAACCGCTGAAGATAGTATCTTGGCATAAGTTTGGCTAGTATTGCTTAACAAACATATTTATGGAAGGGCAGCATACAGATAGCAAAGTAACACATCATAAAAGTAAACACACCTGTGTTATGACCAGCAGCCGGGTCGAGAAATAGAACATGACCAGCCACAGACCCACCCTGTCTGTGGGCCCCCTCCCAATCATACCCCACCTTCCCTAACTATCCTATGCTAGATTCTAACACCATGGATTAATGTTGTCTGTTCTTGACCTTTATATCAATGGACTTGTACTGAATGCATCTCTTTGCATCTGGAACCTTTCCTTTGGCATTTATGACTGAGATATATCTAGGTTGATGCATGTAGCAGTGGTTGACTCATTTTCAGGGGTGCATAGTATGACTATGACAATTTATATTTCCATTCTACTCTTTATTTTTATTTTTTTAATTATCAATCATTTTGTTGTTTACATATTTATGTATATTTATATTACATCATTGCATTCCCTGGGGTTCTCCATCGTATCACCCATGAACCTTCATCTTGATCTTCTTGTGCTCCTCCCTTTTCTGATTTCCCCCTCCTTCCTCCCTCTTCCCATCCTCTAGCTGCTTGCCCCAGTTCTATTGTTAGCTTATTTTGACTTTCTTGGTTGTTTGTTTGCTATACCTATAGCCCATCTATTGGTGAAACTATATGGCTCCTTTTGTTTTCTTTCTGACTTCTTTCTGCTAATATAATTCCCTCTAGGTTCATCCATGTTATCACAACTTCACCATATTTGTCAGCTTTAATTGCAGAATAATATTCCATTGTGTAAATATACCACATCTTTTTCAACCATTGATCAGTTTGGGGGCATTCAAGTGTATATTGCAATATTCTGGCTATTGTAAATAATACTGTGATAAACATCAGAGTACAGATGTCTTTTTGAATTAGTGTTTTGGTATCCTATGGGTAGATTCCCACAAGTGGGATTGCTGGATCAAATGGTAATCCCATTTTCAGTGGTGTGAGGGTCCTTCCCATAGTTTTCCATAGTTGCTGGACCAGTTTGCATTCCCATCAGAATGTAAATGTCAGCACTTGCTTTTGCCTGTTTTGTTTTGTTTTTTAATATGGGCCATTCTTAGACCAATAGGTCTAAGATGATATCTCATTGTAGTTTTGATTTGTATTTCCCTGACTATTAGTGATGTTGAGCATTTTTTCTTGTCTATTGGCCATTTGTATTTCCTCTTTGAGGAAGAGTCTTTTTAGTTCTTCTCCCCATTTTTTGATTGGGCTTTTTGCTTTGTTTTTGCTAAGTTGTGTGAGTTCTTTGTGAATTTTTGTTATCAGACTCATCATTTGTGTGGAGGGCAAAAATTTCTTCCCATACAGTTGGGTTTCTTTTTGTTTTGGTTACTGTCTCTTTTGCTGTAAAGAGGCTTTTTAATTTGATATAGTCCCAACTATCTGCATTTTCCTTCATTTTTTAGCATGTGTAGATGTGTCCTGAAATGGGTTTCTGAAGTGTAGGTCTTGGAGTGTTTTGCTCATATTTTCCTCTATGTATTTTATGGTTTCAGATCTTACATCCAAGTCTTTTATCCACTTTGAGTTGTTTTTTATACATGGTATGAGGCAGTTTTCCAGGTTCATTTTTTTACATAGTGGTCTAGTTTTCCCAGCACCATTTGTTGAAGAGGTTATCCTTTTTCCAATGTATATTTTTTGCACTTTTGTCAAAAAATAGTTGACCTATATATGTGTGGTTTTATTTCTGGGCAATCAAGTCTGTTACATTGGTCTGATGATCTGTTTTTATTCCAGTACCATGCTACTAATTTGAGGTCTATTTCCATTCTACTCTTGATGGACATGTAGACTGTTTTGAACATGGGGCTACAGTAAATAATGAGGCTACCTATGGACATTTTTTAACATGTTTTCTGGTAACCATATATGTGTATGTGAGGCCAGCTGTTTTATATCCTTGTCAACACTTGTCTGTCTTTTAAATGTTAGCCTCTCTGGTGAATGTGTAGTGATACTTCATTGCAGTTTTCATTTGTATTTCTGGATGGTTAACAAGGTCTGCTATGTTTCATGTTTCTTGGCCATTTGAATAGGACCAATTCTGAGGGACCTATTCAAGTCTCTTGCCCATTTTTCTATTGTGTTGTTCTATATGTATAAATGGATTTTTTGATCTGTTCTGGATATAGTTCCTTGTTGACTGTATGCATGGAAAATGCTTCTTCCTCTGCTGTAGCTTATTTTTTATTTTTTACTTTTTAAATGGGAAACTTTGGTGGAAAGAAGTTATTTGATATAATCCAATCTACTTGACATTTTTCATTACATCAATACATTTTATGTCTTGTTAAAGAACTCATTGCCTGAGGAGTTGCGAAGACAAGCCTCCAAATTGTACAAATGATGCCAAAAGATAGCTGCCTCTACTTATTATTAGGGAGATTCAAGTCAAATCTCATCCAACAATGAAGTTTCAACTCACACCTGTGAGAATGATTTTATCAAAAAGACAATAAACAGCAAGTGTTGTCAAGGATATGAAGAAAAGAGAATTTTTGTATACTGGTAGGAATTTACATCGGTACAGCCATTTTGCAATATGGTGTGGAGATTCCTCCAAAAGTTAAGAATATCATATAATCTAATCTAATAAAAAATATCATATAATCTAATTTTCCCTGAGTGCATTTTTATCATTTGGGCATTTAGCCAAAGTATGTGAAAACATGCATTCAAAAAGTCATATGCAACCTTATATCCACTGTAGCATTATCTACAATAATCAAGTTATGGAACAACTTAAATGCTGGGTGACAGCTGAATGGATAAAGAAGATGTGGCATATATATATATATATATATATATATATATATATACACAATGGGATAGACAAATACTGTATGATTTTACTCATGTGTGGAATATAAAGCAACAAGTCAAGCAGATAAACAAAACCAAAGCAAACTCTTAAATACAGAGAACAGACTGATGATTACTATAGCAGACATAGGTCTGAGGCTTGGTGAAGTGAGTAAAGGGGACCAACTGCATGGTGATGGATGGAAACATCTTTGGTGGAGATCATCATGCAGTATATATAGATGTTGAATTAAAATTCTGTACACATGAGACTTACATAGTTATAAATCACTATTACTCAATAAAAAAGGGGAAAATCACTGCCTATCACAAAATCATTTAATTGGTCTCTTTTGTCATTTAGAATGATGCTGTCCAACAGAAAAATAGTGGAAGTCAAATATGTGAACTGTAATGTCCCAGTAGCCATATTTTAAGAGTAAAAGAAATGGTAAAATTAATTTTAATAATATATTTATTCAATTAAACCTACTATGACCAGATTACCATGTCAACAAATAATCAACATTGAAAATTATTGGTGTGATTGGCAGCTACCACACTGAACAGTGTACACGTAGAAGTTATGTTACTTGAGCTGTCACATCTATGTTAACATTTAGATCTATATAAATTTCAACTAGATTAGATTCAATTTTTCCACAAGGATATTCCTTAGAGTATCAATATTGGTTTTAATATTTTTTGAAGTCCCTATTTGATATTTATTTTCAACCAGTACTGAGAACCACTACCAGTGGGTCCCAAAGTTAATTAGTAGGTTATGACCAGAAATTCTATAGAATGAAATGTAACACAAGAAAATAAAATATTCAGCATGTGCCAAGTATTGTTTAGTGAAACCTTTATTTCAGTAATGTCTGTATGTGTTCTAAGTCAAGGTCTAAATGCATTTCTTACCATCAAGAATAAGTTTTAAAAGTTTGAAAAAGAGTTTGAAAATCACTGCAATGGTGTAATCTGTGAAGCAATTACTTGCATATTATTTTATAGTTATTATCTAGACATGCTTTAGAGTCTTACTCTTACTTACTCTTATGCGACTAGATATAGATCCAAATTCCATGTAATGTAAATCTCTTCTTAAAATAAATCAGGAAAAGCTATTTGCAGCTAGCAGAACCCAAGGAACACATTATAAGACCCTGCAACTTTGACCCAATGTGGAAGATGATGAAGAGTTTATGATATGAACACTACAAATGAAAATTCTAACCTGCTAAATTGAAATTTGTTCAGCATCAGCATGTTTTGTTTCCAAAATTTTAAATCAGATATGAAACATGAAAACAAAACTCAAGGGGAAGAATCTTAAGTCAATTTCATTATTAAATGATATAAAGTAGCCATCATTATTAAAGAATATTTTTTCAGTAGTTTTGCTTGAATCTTGAAATAATGGTCAGCTGGTGTCAGGGTCAATCTAATCAGCAAATAATTACTGATCATCTGCTAAAATGTCTTGTAAAGGAATCAAATGGAAATAGAGCTTGTTCTTGCATCTAAATGGATTGTAGAATGTGGCTCCTCATTAAGTACTTAATTTTAGAATATGGGTAAATAAATAAAATGATTTCAGGTCACCGAATATTTTCTCCCTTCAAACAACCCAAATATACTTCTTAGCTGTAGATTTGACATTTTTCCATTAATGAGATAGGTTCATGTCTTTTGCTTTTGTTTTTATATTGTGCAATACACATGAAGGTGTGTGTATGTGTCTGTATACAAATCCTAAGCTGAGGAACTTGGAATATTTAGCTAAATATCTTAACTTTCTGGTGGGGGGGTAGAAGGGGGTGAGTGTGTAAATTCAGGAAACAATAATAGGAAGGTTTCCATTATGTTCTAACTTCTACAATCTAAACAACAGCTATGTATTAGATCTCAGGTTTAAACCCCTCCACATAGTTTCCAATGATCAGGTCATTAAAATGGACCAAAACCCTGTAACTTCATGTCAGTGTTGTACGAAGTCAAAGCTTCTTAATCTCCCTACTCACTTGCCACTTGAGGTTGTTATACCTAAGCCCTCATTTATTTCAGTTGGGCTTTTAGCTTAGTTTATATTTCATCATTTATATTCCAAGTCCAAGGTGATCATCTTAAGGCACTATATATGGTATGACCATAAAAATATAAAAATTAATTGTTGCATAAGGTTTAGGAAAATAAATCTTGTTATTTTAGAATGACCTCTTTCATACTGACAATTGTCTAATCTTTCTAGGGTTGATAAAGATTTCTTCTATCATTCTGGGTCCAGTAAGCAAACAGAAAAATAAACCCAGGCTGTACACTATCAGTAACAGCAGAGGATTGGGTATGCAAAGAAGAATACTATCAATTCGATTTGAATACTATCAATTACTATCAAGTCTCCCTGTGTCCCTCTCTCCTATCTCTCTGCTTTGATCTGCAGTTCCTCAGGATTCCTAGTCAGGGACTGGTTGCCAGAAATATCATTCTTGATGCCAACTTGATAAGTATGACTCCAGGCTTTTAGCCAAAAAATAAGATAATCACTCTTGTCCCCAATCCATGTTTATAAAAACCTATTATCATTAGGTAAATCTTTGTACTACATCCCTAAATTCACACTACGGAGACTTTGGAAAGCCCATCGCTGCTATGTATAAGGTCTGGTGCCAAAATAAATAAGACCCTCCTCCCTGGGTACCCTGAGATCTTGGGGCCAGATCCCACATAGGCAATGGTTCTGCCATGGCTTAGAAAACGCAGATGAACTCTGTATGTGTGTATGAATGTGCATGTCTAGCTTTCCTGACTTATAACTCTTCAATGAATAGCACAACAAAATGACTTTAAAAAGAAGTTACATCTTGTTCATGGTTTTTGCCTGATTTTACTCTGCTTCAAGGGTTCAAGGGCATCTGACATAGATGCCTTTACTCTGTCTCATAGGCAGTGCCAGTACTGGAAAGGTTCCCCCAGGATGGAGCTCAATAATCAACATGACTAAACATCAGACTATACTAAACCAGCAGCCGTCGTCTCCCCTGTACATTGCTGAACAGGATATAGTGAAAGTCAAAAACTTGAATAAATAATTGCAAATATGGAAAAGTGAATACTACTGATGGAAAGCCTACTGGCTGTCAATCACACAGAAGGTGTTTATACATATAAATTCTCTTTCTCCTTCTTTGAACAAACAGTTATGTGTAAACGGACATTACAACAATTAGCTTATATATAAGAAAATAGAGATTGACTTGCTTAGGTCACAGAAATACTAATCAAGAAGGGATTTAATCTAGTCCATGTCCTGTCTACTAGGTCTTCACCCGAACAATAGAAGCAAGCCATTTTGGTCTTTTGTTACAAGATACTAGAAGCATATTCTGTTCTCCTATTATCATAGGTATAGAAATTTCTCCTCTCAGTAGGGACCCTGAAAGACTGGTGGAAGAGGACAGGAACACAAAAGTATCTAGTTAGACATATCTCTGCGTGCACAAGAACAACGGAGTTCTAGCCTCCTCACTTCCCTGTTCTGCCATGATAAATCTCACTGGTCTAGATTTCCTCATGAAATCAACGTAATATGTCTTATCTCATCAAATTAAAAGGGGAAATGAATTGAACATAACTCCAACAATGACTCACCCAATGTAGATCACTACTTACCTAGAATTATCATATGTAAATTGATTTGATGGCTTTTAAAATAGGCAGAAATGTTTTTAATGGGAAGACTAAACTATCTGTATAAACATTCCATTATTTTCCCCTTTACAAATTGCATCCCACTGGCAGTAATTCTAGTAATGAAATTTTAAGTGTAAATATGTTAGAGGAAGAGAAAGAAAGGAAGGAAGGAACAGAGGCAGGAAGGAAAGAAGGAAGAAAAGAAGGAAGGAAAGAAGGAAGAAAGGAAAACTTGTAGGGAGACGAGACATGGAGCAGGAGGGCTATTAAAAATCAGTCTCCCTCATCATAAGGTGTTCTAACACGATAGAGTTCTCAATAAGTTACTTTTCGTTTTCAGCTAAGTCCCAAAGGTTTCCTTCCCTTGCCCTGTGAAAGTTTTTCAGGAAATAAAATTGCTTAAAAGCACAGCCCACCAAGCATTTGTCTGGGTTACAAAAGATAAAGCTTTGTTTTGTTTCTCTGCACAAGGCTGGTGGTTTCGGAATGTACTACTAGCTAACATGGCCTGGGCATGACATAGAGACTCTCTCCCTCAAGACAGAGCCAACTTAGAAGGGTTTGCCTTGGTGGGGTGGGCAAGTCCCGCCTTGTTCCAAAGTCAGGACGCTGCGAAAGGGTCTGAAGTGGCCTTTTCCACCTGCAGCTCTGGGGCCACTCTTTCCCCTTCACCCCCAGCCAGGGCTGCCAAACAGACAAAACTCTGCTGCCCTGAGCTTGTGGCCATGGGAGATTTCACTTTCAGAACAGTGAACAGTGGTTTCTATTTCTTCAATAAAAATTCAGTTTAAACTCCCCAGAGAGCAAGGGATATGGACAGGTGGGGAGTAGAAGTTTGGACTCAACATTTACACTCCACTGGTAAGATTTTTAAAGTGAAATTCCTCATGCAAAAGGCTTCAAATCTCTCTTGTCTGTCTATCCTGGAATATGAGGGAAAGAGTGAGCATTTTGATCATATCTCTGTCTCTCTGTCTGTCGCTCACACACACACAGTGAAGGCCAATTTGGTTTTAAAAGTCTCTAAAACCAACAACAACAACTAGATAAGGAAATGGTGCCTACCTTTCTGAAACTCCAGTCCGCAGAAGATGCCCCTGGCCTGTGGAGAACAGTCAGAGCCAGATTTCCTGTGTTCCAGCTGGCTTGGTTCTCCTCAGAGAGCAACACACCTCATCTCCGAGTAAGCTCTGAAATTCTTTCAGAGACCCACCCTCTAAAGTTGCAAGTCAAGATTTCCGACTGAGGGCAGTCAGTGACGTGAGGCGAAGCTACTGGATGGCACCTTCAGGCTCTTCCTGACGAGATGCTGTTTCCTGTTTCACCACTTGGAGAGGAGAAAACTGGAATTCAGTCTGACACCGACCTAGGGATGCGTTCGTTGCCTCATGCTGTTGCGTGTCTAGGTTCGCGCAGGTCATTAGTCAACCGCTGTTTGCATGAAAAGGAAGAAGTTTCTGCGGCAGAGGGAAGCCCAAACCAGCCCCAACCCTCACTCGAGTGCCTCTGAGCTGGTCTGACCGCTCTGGTCTCCTCAGCAGCCTGCGGACACAGGCGGGGCTTTTCCCACTAAATCACCACCGCTACGACGACTGCCACCGCCACAAATCTCACCAGCACAGGAGCAACCACCCACAGAGAGGGGACTTCTCCGCCTGCTCTGGACAATGGCAAGAAGCCGCTTTTCGGGAGCACATAACAAGGAGAAGATTAAAAAAAAAAATAAAACATAACACTCTGACCACCTTCGCTGACTGGAAGAGTCAGATGCAACCAGTTTTTATTTGTGTGGGTCTCGAAGAACGAGTCATTGGGATGAAAGGCCGGCCTGCTCGTAGTGGGACACACACGTCTGCTCGGCCTGCACCTCCATTTCAAAGGCCAGGTGCCTGCATTTGACAGTACATGTTTGAATGTATTTGCGATGTGGCTCCTTTGAAGGCCACTTCACTTTCTCTTGCCTGGAGATGAAAGGACTCCCAGCATGGACTATCTATCTATCTATTTATTTATTTATCTATTTATTTTTAATTTTCTTTTTTGGATTTTTTATAATACATGATTATAGAATTGCTGGTCCCGTGGGAATACTCCACCACACCACATCCCCTCCTGGTCACTTTGCCTCCTTTCTTTCTGTTGTTTGTCCATGTTTAGCCCTTTAGTCTTTTTTTCCCCCCTTTTCTGGATCCATTTCTTCATCCTTGGTGAGGGTGCGATTTCCCAGGACTTGGTAGAGGTGCTGTTTATCTTCCCTGTACTGCCTTTGCCTTTGTAGGCTGATTGGAGCACCTTTGGCTTGTATGATTGTTTCTTGTTTCTTGCTGGGTCTCATCTCTGCCTTTTCTGCAACATTTTATTGCTCCTTCAGTCATGCTTCGGGTCTTTGGCTTTGGGGGCATGACTCCCGGCTGTATGTTTTAGAAGAGCAGATTATTTAAAGGTGCTTTGACAAGTAAGAGAGATTCGACAAGTTGATTCCTGCAGCCGAGGGTAGGCCCAGGCCGCCACCCAGGCGGCCCCAGCAGCGCCGCCCACTCTGAGGCAGGTTCAAAGCTGGGCGCACAGGCTGGCTTTGCTGCTGAAAGACATCGTTCTTCTTCTGTCAGCCAACAGATGACAGCAAATTGAAAGTCAGCTAGAGGTGGAGGAAGGGAAACACCAGTTTCAAATGCGTTGAAACACCAGTTTCTCAAATTTCATGAATGAGTTGAGTTCAAAGAGGAAAGACTGGTAACAGCCTTTCACTCAGCGCTTGTTCCCTCAAGACTTTCTGGTCTGTTTTGCTCCTCAGACTTTTCTCTTGCTAGTAACGGGTTCATCAATCTTAACTCCTCCAACAGGGGATGGGACTTCCAGGAGAGTAGTCTCTGGACGGGGTAGGTTACAGGCTGGACAGTAGCGTGCCTGGAGAGACTGCACAGAATTGCCGCATCCTCCCAAGACCTGAGAGTCCATTACAAGGCCGTCTTCCTCCAGCAGACACTTGATTTATCTTCTGAGTTGAAATTTATTTTCTTTATCATGTCTCTTTCTCCCCTATGAACAGAGCTCGCTCTATGCCTCCACCCTGTTTGAGTAGGAATCCTCAGCATGGGAGACAGATGGTTGCAACTTCCTCCTTCCGAATTTGCTACTTCCCACTACTTTCCAGGCAAATGAACAGGCCACTTCTTCCATGCCTTTTCATGGGCTGCTCTCTGCCTCTGGCTGGCAGAAGTCTAACTCTCCTGCCAAGTTCCCCATATACCTACAGGCGTAAACAGAAGCCTTCCAAGTTTGATGCCTATACTTGCATTATATATTACAACACTGACACCATTATTATGACTTAATATGCTTCCCCCCATTACATGGGGAATCCTTCTGAGACATGCCTTGACGTTTTACAACCCTGGAACTTAACAGAGCGCCTAGCTGTTCAATACCTGTCGAACAATGAACACTCAAAAACATGAGTATCTAAGCATTCATTTACACTCCAGGATTTTTCTGGAGTCGAGATTGCTCCTGAACTCTATTCTGGATTCTCTTTCTCAGTATTAAAAAAGCCGAAAAGAGCACGTAGAACCATAATTTTTGTTTTAGTTGCTTGTATAATGAAATGTATGTCATGTAATGATGAAATATATTGTTCAAGTCAATTATTTACTATTTATACACAGCACAATGCCTCCTCCTCTGTAATCCAAAGAATCCTGTTACCCTTTGGAACATTTCTTAAGCTACTGAGCTACTGTCCTGTTCAGAGAGAGAGAAAAACCAACCTGTTGCATCAGCTACACAAAGAGAAACAAGAGTTAGAGAGACAGAAGTGTGGAACCTATAGGTTTGCTGGCTGTGACTGGGGGAGCTGAGTGTTCAGAGGTGAGATCTATATGTCTGTCCTCAACGGAGGGAGGCAATAAATACAAATACGGTCCTTTCAAGAAGTTCAAAGGTAATGTCTCCCCTTTTCCTTGTCTCACTTGTGCCTCATGATAGATTTGCTCATTCACTGCTAGCAGGAAAAAGAGAACCCTGGGAAGCTTTATAGAGCAAAGGGAGTGTGTGGGTGTCAGTTCTCCTAGGTAGTACTTAACTTTTATTTTATGAGAAAGCTTTAGCACTGATTTAAGACATTAAATCAGACTTAAACTTTCAATTCTCATTAATAGATAGTCATGTATTACTATGGTTCACTGCATTTTAAAATAAAAATGTGAACCTCACACCTCTGACAATGGGAGCTAGGCAGTTAAGCCTGGTATTAGACTTGCATGGGGAGGGGGCGGACTATAAAACTGAAGTGAATTTTTACACAGTGCACCAGTCTGTCATGAAATGTTACTAAAATGAGGGGGTGTGTAAAGTGCCTACTGAGCATACTTCACAAAGGGAAGCAAGGGACAAGGAGAAAGGTAGCGTGGCCCCAGACAACCCCAGTCGAGACTCCAAAGGGCCACTGAGGAGCTCAGAAGAGGGAGCAAAGCAGGACATCAGTGTGGACTCAGGGACCCAACAGTGAAAAGGGAATTAGATATTTTGCCCACAGCTCTGTGTGTCAGGGGCCAGGGGCACACAGGGTGCACGGACATGGGGGAAGGGAAGAGAGACGCTGCCCAGATGCACGTTGCCGTGTATATTTTGAACCAATCCTGAATCTAGTTTTCCAGAAATGGAAATGCAAATTTAAATGAAATTAACCTGCTTTACCCTCCCCAGAGAGAATCCCTTCCAAGAAACTGAAAGAGTAGGGTTTTGGCAACATCAATCTTAACCAATTTTCTGAGCTATCTCTGTCTACAAACGGGTTTTTGGTAATGTTTCACTGCTTCATTTTCAGGTTTCTCAAAATCAAGTTTGCACACAGAATTGAAGCGTTAAGTCAAAATGCTCCCCAAACTGTGTCCTCTGTACATAGCATCTAGGAAAACTCTTGGGGTGTAATGGCACAAGCAAAGGCCCTTATAAATACTGACACCAGCTGATGGAAAATGACATCCAACTGACATAAAGAGCTCCCCTCTCCATCTCCATTCCACCTTGGATTATAGTTACAGGACCTGAATTGAGTCTCCTTTACCCCCCCCCAACCCCCTTAGGTCCCACAATTTTCCTGGCCCAGGGTTGTCATTTTCTCTGGCAGATAATTTGAGAGATTTTTTTTTTCCTTTTGTGAGAAAGAGAGAAAACGAAAGCATCAAAACTAAGGGTTCTCAGACACTCACACTTGGGTAACCTCCCTCCCTCAGAGCTCAGTTTTCTCTCCTGCTTTATGTTCCCCAAGTCACCAGTCACCATCCACCTGATCTTCCTACTCACTTACTTGCCCACTGTCTGTCTCCTTATTTGAATGTCAGTCCTGCTGGGACTGGGACTTTTGTCTGTGGTGCTGGTTGCCGTGCACAGAGTAGGGCCTCAGGGCTGAGAGAGTGCAAATACTTAGTAGCTTAAGACCCTCTTCCTCTCCACCAGCGCTAACTCATGGGGCTTCCTCAAGACTTAAAGTTGACAGGGATTGAAATGATGTGAAATATAGATAAATAAATTAAAAAAAAAAGACTTAAAGTTGGTACTGCATATAGGAGGATGAGCAGAGTATCTGAAGATACCAGAGTATCTTAAGATCCATGTGACACATGCTCTGGGAAAGCTGTGGAACTGTATGACCAACCCCCCTCCTGCCCCCTGCTCAACCACTGTCTGTCCTGTGAACTGGCTCTCAGCAGCCTCCATTCACCACCACCTCCACTGAAGGAGGCTGGTCTCTGGACACAAGTGAGGACACCCTCTTCCAGAAAGCTCCTGTTGCTTAACCTCAATCCTACTTTGAGTTCACAACGCGATCTCATTCCTGTTGTCTGTGTGACTCCAGACAAGCTACTTAACTTCTCAGTCCCTAGTCAGGGGCAGGGGGAGGGTCTCTAGTGCAACATGAGGAAAATGAGGGCAATGCCTTAGAATGCTGTAAAAACATTACATGAGTGTGTGTATATTAAGTGTGTGTGTGTGTGTGTGTGTATATATATATATATATAATATATATGCACTTAGAATACTACCTGGTATATAATAAGCACTCTGTGAAAGTTATCCATGAATCTAATTATAAGTTGTTATTATAAGCAATACATTTGTTCTACAATATATTTGTTACTTTGTAATAGACTTTAAGTTTCATGCAGATAGACCTCCTTCCCCAAGTAAATCTTGAACACAAGGAGTACATCTTATGTAAAGTCCCCAAACAACACCCATTACCATCCTCTGAAACTTCGAGTTTATTCATTAAATTATTCAGCAAGTATTTACTGAGTTCATGCTATGTTCCAGGCACATCATGTCTTTTCAAGGACTCAGGGTCTCAAGAATGAAAATAGAGCTTGACTGCTGTAGCTGATGCAGATACACACTTAGAGGAACAAAAGCAGTCACAAACCTATTTACACAGAGTGCAAAGGGGAGCTACAGAGGTGCATGTAGTGAATGTTCGTATGTTCTCCATGGGCACCCAAGGGGCCCAGAGCAGAGAGGGGCTGTCAAACACTTACAATTTGTGTCCTATGTGCATGCATGCAAAAGTATGAGTTTTCAACATGGGGCTGAGACTACAAATAGGGCACCAGGATACAGATAGAGTGGGCAAAGTTTTCATCCCCCCAAATAACCAATACAATTATCTCTGTGAAGGGAGAACTTGATAGCTTCAAAAGCTATGCTCCCTTTATCCAAGAGGATACTGGCCCTAGGCACATCCCCAGTGTGCTTTGAAGGGGGTCTGGATGAGCTGTAGCAGCACCACATAGGAAAGAAGAAACAGGAGGGAAGTGGAAGATGAGTGTGTGATCACACATCTGGGCTGTTGAATACTGAGAAAACGAGAAAACAAAGGAGCCCTTACATAGTGTACCCAGTGCTTGAAAGACAATGATGGAGATCACAGCCTTGACTTCAGGGAGGTTATGCTCTATCTTTCCCATCTTACCTGTTCTCCATCCCCTCCCATATCCTAATGTCACCTTCCAACAAAGAAGTGGGAGAAGAACTGTTTAGGAACAGCCCCAAATGGTTACCTCTTTGTGAAACCCTGGGCAGGGTTCTTTTAAAAGCACTATAGGTCAAGTTCATGAGGCCAGCCAACTAAGACTCGTTCCCAAGGACAAGACACTTGCCCTTCCACCTTCTTATGACTGCGACCTGGCTGCTCTGTGGAACACCAGAGTAAGTTTGGCTAAGGCTGAGTAGGAGCATGAGTGAGGCTGTTGGACAGGCTTGCTGGCTCTATGGTCATATCAGACCCCTGCGGGCCCAGTTCTAAACCAAATACTTTTCCCCTCATCAGTTATTTTCATGCCACCAAAACATCCATGGGGATCAGAGTTTCCTGGTGTGACTAAAAGGGGTGTTGAGATAATTTTGGGGGTGGGTGGGGGTTTCCTGTCCTTTCTGGTCCTGAGGCAGAGCTGCCCTAGGCCCCACTTCCAAGTGATCTCACACCAAAATGGTCATCAAATTGTTTTTTTGCTCTCTATGACATCTGAGTGCTGGTTACATTAAATCTTACACTTCAGGAATCATCTATTTTCAACTCCCCTTCTTCAAAATGTGATATCCATCCTGCTGATGCTACCATACCCCAATTCTAATCATCCCTTTGGCCTGAACTGGGAACTAGGTACCCTCTGATGTTTGCTTATACTTCATCTGTGATCCCTTCCCACACAAGCCCCACCCATTTCTTCTGGGAAATTTGACCTTTCAAATGCAAAAAAAAAAAAAAAATTCTCCTTGAATCTTGACACATTATGCAAATCATACCAGGAAGAATATTTTATATGCAGCCCCATTTTTTAATAGGACAACATAACATACAGTATATATGCGTGTGTGTGTGTGTGTGTGTGTGTATGTGTGTGGCTTGTCTATATGAGGCTGCATCCACCCTTGTCAGCCCAGATCTCACCCCAGGAACACTATCAGACTCAGAGAGACCCTCAATAAATATTACAGATCCCCAATCAATATAACTGGGGTCTGATCATCTTCTTTCCCCCTAAGTTTTAAGCTTTATGTACCTTCTGCTGCTGTTCTTCCTCTTTCCGTGGCATTTTCATTCCTTCAACAATTATTTATTGAGCCTGGAAATAGGGAAATCACAGTGAACAAGGCAGCTGTGGTCCTACTTCTAGCTACGTAAGTCAAGCTCTGGCTGGAAAATTCGAGCACATTTTCAGCAGTCACTTGCTCTCACTCAGTGGGGTATTATCAATAGGGCCACAGAATTGTGGACACAGTAAGTGCCAGGAAAACATGGGGCTCTGACATTTTGGAAGGTACTGAGGGATATGAGCAAAATACCACATACCAAGCTGATTATCCAGCATCTCTCACTGGGTTCTACTGATACCTCAAGTGAGGAAGAATAATTTTTTTTAAACTCCCTGTACTAGGTTGACTTTGAACTAGAAATTGAGATGTCACATAACTTGCTTCATTGTTTGGTGTTGTTTGAAAGTGTAGGGCAGGATGACTGCTATTCATTTATCTCTTTCCAACAAGATACCCCATAGCGTTCCTGAAATAAACCTGTGAAATACTAGTTTTTCATAAAAGAAATCAGGTATAAAAATTAAGCTAATATTATGTATCACTAAATGTTCAAATGAGTAATTTATAATTATAATATTCATTCACTCAAACATTTATGGAACTCCTAGCAGTTACAACACCACACCAGTAAGTATGATCAAATTAAAAAGAATTTGCTTGATTATGTTAAACTGTCTTCAAGGCCCATTTGCAAGACAGAATATTAGCCATTTATAATTAAATGCTCCACCTAAACATAAATTGCACACTGGGAAGTTATCTCCAACAAATGTACTCCAAACTTGAGGTAGGTTAATCCTCAGGATCAAAGTCAGCCAACCAAACCAATCAACAAATAAATATAAACTTGAAAGAAATGTAAAAACAATTATTAGAATAAGCATCAGGGGTTTCATATTTTAGTTTTATCTTAAAAAGCTTTTATCAAAACTGAAAGAAACTCATTTCACTGTCAATAACAAGATCCCTTAGGCTCAGGAATGCTCTGTATCAAGGTCCTAAACTTGAAAGCAGTAACATGACAAGTGGAACAGACCAGAAAGCTCATGGACTGTTAAATTTCATTACTAGGATTGAACAGGGATCATGCTGGAGCAACTATCCTCATGGATCCTCACAACAACAGTTAAAGTAATCTATAAATCATGAGCATTTTCATGGCAACCCTGAGTGGCTCATGGCTTCCATAATTGGAAACCATCAAAATGACAGACGTCATACACTGGAGCAGTTCTGCATGCCATTCCAAGAATGATGGATCACATAGTCAAATGCATGCCGTGTTAATGCTATGTAAAGGTAGAGCAGGCAGTAATTAGGCTGAAATGCCATTTGACACTTCCAATCATATTAATAATTAGTGTCAAGATAGACTTATTACTGCAAGGATAATTTCTGTATTTATAACATTGATTCTGGTTAAAACCATTCACTTAATTTTTCAATGCAATCCACAATGATGGCCTTTTACATCATGACCTAATACATATATCAACATATATACATAATACATACATACATAATACATAACTAAAACCAG
This sequence comes from Uropsilus gracilis, assembly GCA_004024945.1. Lineage (NCBI taxonomy): Eukaryota > Metazoa > Chordata > Mammalia > Eulipotyphla > Talpidae > Uropsilus > Uropsilus gracilis. Next base: position 84,679 of record PVHY01004305.1, read on the forward strand.
CTTCACAAAACAATAGTTAGACTCATTGTGATGTTATCTATTGCCTAGTCTATTTTAGTTTCATCTAGTTTCTATAAAATGCCAGTCTGTACCTACTCAATCAGTTAATTGACCCAGCAATGGATGATGATGCACAGTTTACACTGTCCAAGTCAGCCTAACTGGATACCTTTACACTTTCCACAACTCCACTTGAGACTTCCCCCCCCTCATTCCAATTGGCTTGAAGACATTTTCTAATAAGATAAAAGAAAAACTGGGGTAAGAATCAAATATCAGACAGTGAGTTAGGCCTCCAAACAGTGACTATGAGGAAGTGGATGGGTGACTTACTCACTCTGAGGTCCCAGCACCTACAACTATAGGTTCTAAGTATACACTGGATCCACGACAAATTTTGCTGAACTGCAAAGTAAAAATATGGATACTTTCTGGTGTTTAAAATCATGACATAGAGTCAACAGCTTTCACCTGAGAGGAACAAATGCCAAATCACCAGGGCTGGGGGAGCAGGGGTGTACAAAGGCCATAGTGATTTGTGGAATCAAATCTAGGCCTTTCTTTTGGACACCATCCACTATTGGAGGCTGTCTACTTTTGGACGGTTTCCAGGGCTCCCTGCTGACTCCCCTTCCAAATATGGGCCAAATCTTTGTTCCCTGGAGTAGGGCTATTGTCCGAGGAAGATGGCGCTAACCCAGCAACACTCGTCTCACAGCACACCACAGAAACCCACAAAGGCAAAGGCAGAGGTAAAGCCTGTTGGGAGGGGAATCCCTGGGATGCACCCCATGGAATTTGCGAAGCTGAAGAGGCATTGGGCTGGAGAGAGAGTGGCAAGACTCCCGCTGAAAATAAGGCCTCGACCTGCTGAGGATGGTGGCCCATGACGCAACCTGCTAAGGATGGGAACCTGGGAGATGGACTTCAGGGGACGGGGGTCAGGACATGGCCTGCTGGGGACGGGAGTTGGGACAAGCCCTGTTGAGGCAGAGGGTTGGGACATGGCATGCTGGGGATGGGGCTTAGGACAGGGCCCGGGCGCAGCCTACGCGGGAATACTGACCTGGCTCGGCCTGCGTGGGGACAGCGGCCCTGGGACTGAACTGCGGGGCACCTACTCCTCCTGTGAGGTCCACCCACCCGCTCACAGCTCAGCTCCCACCTCAAGGTCTCCGCGCCGCACCCCTCGCCCGCTCCTTTCTCCTCTTCACGTTGTCCTGAGGCCTAAGCTCTAGTCCGCCGCCACTTCACCAGGCGGTCAGCGCAGCGGTGCATGCTGGGACCAGGGTCCCTCGAGGCCAGCGGCACTAGAAGCTTGGATGGGGCGGAGGGAGCATTAACAGACCCTCACACCTCTCAGTAATGGCAACAGCTTTCTTCCCGTGGCAGGTAAATGACCTGGGCTACACCAGCCAGGAAACTGCTTTAAACACTTGCCCAAGCGGCCCAGCTAATACATTAGCACAACCGCGACTGGAATCTGAGTTTTTTAGTGAATCCAACCTCCGTGCCCCCTGATACTCCACTACTCAAATTCTCCAAAGGTAAATAACATTGTAATTGGCAATATCGTCTGTTCAGGGGTAGGGAGAGCCAGAGGGAAACTTCCAGAATAATTGCAAAAACTAGGTCTGCAGTCATCTTTCCATAAAAGGTTGAATTAACATATAGATGAACAGTAAATAGATAAAATGGGCCATTGAATAAAAATATCCACAATAGAGAATAGGGAATATTGTCTCCGTGTGTATTTAAATACAATATAAAGTTATGAAAATCACTGATAGAAGAGATAGTATAGTATAGTACTCTATATGTATATATGGTATATATATTTAGCATATATTGTAATAGTATATAGAGTATAGTACTATACTATACTATAGTATATTTAAGGCCTCTTTTCCATACTATACTATACTATATGCTATATAGTTTACTATACGATAAACTATATATGTATACTATACGATATATAGTATATATATGGTATATACTATATATCGTATAGTATATATATAGTATTTGTATACTATATATATTTGTATTCTATATAGTATACAGTATAGTATGGAAAAGAGGCTTTAAAAATATAAAGTATATTTAAAGAAGCTTTAAATATATATATTTATATATATTTATATAGTATATAGTATAGTGGAAAAGATGCTTTAAATATATATATACATTTACACTATATATAGTGATAATATGGAAAAGAGGCTTTAAATATATACATATTTATACTATATATAGTGTAGTTTGAAAAAGAGGCTTTAAAGCCAGATATCCTGGATTTAAACTCTGACTCTTCCATTGGCATGCATGAGCTCCAGCTTTTAAATGCTTTATATAATCTTTAAAATGCTAGTTTCCTCCAATGTGAAATGAGGATACCAATTCCTTCTTGTATGTTGTCCTGAGAATTAAACAATGTATTATCTAGAAAGTTTTAAACATTATATCTGATTTAAAAAATTAAGATTTGCTGTTGAGTGCTCAAAATATTTAGAAAGTTTTATGATTTTTGTTCTATTTCTATGAAGAGAGCTGTTGGTTTTTGATGGGGTTGCATCGAATTTGTATCTTGTTTTAGGTAAATTGACTGTTTTAATAATGTTAATTCTTCCAATCCATGAGCATGAACTATAAAACAAATTGAAGGAAAAGAACAAAAATGGTGGTGTACTCCCAGCATCGCATTGGGACAGAAACTGACACACAGATCCATGGGAGAGAATCAAGAGCCCAGAGACAAACCCACAAATATATATGAACAGCTAATTTATGATGAACATGCAAAGAACATACAATGGAGAAAGTGTCCTTAATAAATGATGTTGAGAAAACTAGACTGTCGCAGGCAAAAGAGCGAAACTACATTCACTACACATAAAAACTAATTCAAAATGGAAGGAAAATCTAAAACCACAAACTACTGAGACAAAAGTACAGATGATAAACTTCTTAACATTGGCCTTAGAGATGTCTTTGGGAATTTGACTCCAACTCTAATAGAAACAAAAGTAAAAATAAGCAAATGGGGCTATATCAACCAAAAAACTCAGCACAGTGAAAGAAACCATCACCAAAATGAAAAGCAACCCACTGAATAGGAGAAGATATTTGCAAATCACATACCTGGTCAGGATTTAATATCCAAAAATTATGAAGAACTCATACATAACACAATGAGAGATGTCTATCACCATTTATTTTGAAACTCATATAGTGAGTTTTCACCCCACACCTATTAAGATGGCTGCTATCAAAAAGAGAATGGCTAATACCAAATGTTGGTGACGTTGTGGAGAAAAGAAAACCTTCTTATACTCTTGATGAGAACACTTACTGTACAATCCCTAGGGAAATCAATATGGTTATTTCTCAAAAAAAAATCAATAAAATCCAGATAGTCCACCTCCAGGAGTTTAATAAAAAAAAATGCAAAAATGCCCATTTGAAAAGATATATGCATCCCTGTGTTCATTGTAGTATTATTTACAATAAGATAGGAAAAATATCCAATGATAGATAATAAATGTAAGATTATCTATTATTTATCTATCTATAATCTATCTACCTACTTATTCAATGGAATACTATTCATCTATAAGAAAGGATGAAATCCTGTCATTTGTGACATGATAGGCCTTGATGGTGTCATGTTAAGTGAAATGTCCCATGGAGAAATGTCTCATGGAGAAAGAGAAATACCATGTGCTGACATATATACATATATATACATACATGCATATACATACACACAGAATATAAATAATGAAAGCAAATGAGCAAATAAAATGAAACAGATACAGAGAACAGATTGGTAGTCACCAGAGGGGTAAGGAAGTTGAAAGTGAACTGATTTCTGCATGTTACACCATCTACATTTGAGGCTTCAAACTTGGTTTTGATGACTAGAAGAAGGAATTTTTCAAACACATGTTTTGAAAACATGAAAAAGTATTCAGAGTTTAATAAGAAGGTATGTTTTCCAAATAAGTGGAAGACATAAATACAAATCACTACTAACCCACATGCAATCCAGAAGAAAACAGAAGAAATACCAATGAAGAATAAAATAAAAAGGCAATGATATAATTTGTCACAAGGAAAATAATTTAAAACACTAAGACTAGGCCAGGCACAGTGGCTCTTGCTTGTAATCTTCAGCCTATGAAGCGGCCAGGGCTAGGGATTGCGGTTGGAGTTCTGCCTGGGGCCCGTAGCGAGACCTAGTTCCAAAAAAATAGCTGGGCGTGGTGGTGCGCGCCTGTCATCCCAGCTACCTGGGAAGCTGAGGCTGGGGATGGCTTGAGTCTGTGGTACCCCGGGCAACGAGAGCCTGCGGTTCCATGGGCAAAAATAGCGAGACCTAGTCTCAAAAAATAAATAAATAAATAAATAAATAAATAAACAAACAAACAAGTAAATAAATAAATAAATAAATAAAATAAAAAACACTAAGACTGCTATATTTTAGTAAAAAGGAATGAGGCAAAAACTTTTCAACTGTTTTTAATAATACAAAATGTACTTATATGTTGTCTCTTTATACATGATCAGACCAAAGAAATTCTAAAAGACATAGGTTAAAAGTCACATAATTTAGTTGTGGGCCCTCCAACTCTGGTATTGCAGAAGGTCCTACCCAATGCAGTTTTCTTTAGGTACTACAGTGTGTTGTGATTTTTCCACCAGCTGGTTCACAACTCAAGTAACACAGCCAGGATGGATACTACAGACTGCATACAGACTGCATACTACAGTCTGCATACTACAGACTGCATGACACTATTCCTAAAGGCAAGCTGCTGTGTTTGTGGGTCTGGTGCCCCATAGTGTGTATATCACCATTGACCTCTAGCAATTGAAATGGCACATCTTCCTTGGAGATGAGTCTGCCACCCTCCACAACATACTATTAAAAGAACACTGTGGGAAGCATTGTTTACTTTTTTATATTTCTGTTAAACAAAATGCCTCTGATGGAAACCAGAGGTGGCTTCTCTCTCAATACCTATTCAGGGATGGTAGCGTGCTATTCAAAATCCATTTCAAAATCCCCATCTGAAGGTATGCTGACATGCTCTTGTTTTGCTCATAGACAGTTCAAAGAATCAGGCTGTATTTATAAATCAGGCACTTAAAAGAAGACATGCTGACATGATGCCACACAAGATCCCAATTGTCATTCCGATATTTCAAATGTAAACTGATATTTCCCTTAAACTCTATGACTTTCCATCATTAGATACTTTTTTCTCAAAATGAACTGGACTCAAGACCCCAGAGCCTTTATCACTGGAAAGGAAATCATACCTTGATTATATTACATTTCTCCCAGCTCTTCTAAATATTAGAGCACTGTACTTTGGGTTTTTCCTTCATATTTTATGATTTATGGGTAATTTATAAACACTCCCAAATGCTACTCTGATTCCGCTATTAATTTGTAGTAAAACTCATCCAAATTGTGGAAAAGCTGTTGTCAATTAATTTTATTTTTTAGTTCACCATTTTCTCTTCCACATACATAATCATCAAATTATTCATTAAATACATGAAGAGACACACAATTAAGAGACCATATTCCAATAAAGAATGCTCCAGGACACCAAAAAATGCTCCAGGACACCAAAAAATGTCAAGAAATCTTTACTGCAGAAAAAAAAAAAAAGACTTGGAAAAATTTCCCAAAGACAATTTAGAGGAAATTTTATTTCCTATAAATCAAGACTATTTTTTGTCCAATCTATTCTATGTTAGTAAACAATACTAGTCTTTTATGTATTGCAGAAATGAACAAAAACATTAAATAATTTAGAGATAAAAAATAATCTCTTCTTAACGACAACATCAAACACACACACACACACACACACACACACATAAAAGCAAAGAACAACCCCCCAAAAACCCAAACCTTTAGCTGTTGTGAAACTTGCCATTCTTTATTGTAGTTTTTTGAGTACAAAAAAAAAGTTGAAAGTAATTATGTGATGCTGGTGTGTTCAACTTTATGGGTTCAACAAGAGACTTGTGAAAATTAATATACAGAAGCTTCATTTAAATGAGGTTGGGGACTAGAAGACAGCACTGCACACTTAACACAGGGCACACTACTGAATCCAACGGAAAACTGCAGACCAGAAGTGACCCCGTTTGGGGGCCTCAGATGGAGGAAGGCGGAAGTTGGAAGCTCCTCCTTGCCCAGCAATGGCTCAACCCATGAGAGGTGCCTAGACTCTGTGAATGAGAAGCTATGCTTTGGACTCCCATTTTCCTCCAATGGAGTGTTTGTTTCTAACAGCCTTTCAAGTCTGTGTAAGGTGTCTCTTGTTTTAAGGAAGCATATGCTGATTTCATCTTGAGATCCACCCCACTCTCCAAATTGATTTTTGTTGCTTCTGAATAAAACCACTTTATCGGTGAAGTGACTGCCAGTTTATGGACTTGAGATCAGCTGGCCTAAAGCACTTAAAAGAAGACATACTGGCATGATGCCCCACAAGATCCCAATTGTCACTCTGATGTAACTGTCACTCAAATGTAAACTGATGTTTCCCTTAAACTCTATGACATTCCATTATTGGGTAGACTCTTTTCTCAAAGCGAACTGGACTCAAAACACCAGAGCCTTTATCACTGGAAAGGAAATCACACCCTGGTTATATTCCATTTCTCCCAGCTCTTCTAAATATCAGAGAACTGTACTTTGGGTTTTTTCCCTCGTATTTTATTAATTTGCCAGTTTTTTATATATAACTGCAATTTGGGGAGAACAACTTCACATCTTCATATATGTGTAACTCACCCTCAACCAAAGCTCCAGGGCCAATGCCCTACCATCTTCCTACCCCTATTATTAGATGCAGTGATGAACATTTTATTCATATATCTATTAGCCTTCCAGATCACTTCTTTGTTTAGCACAATCATTTCAAGACCATTTTATACCAGCACAACACTTTTTTACCAAAAGGCACTATTTCATCTTTTTAAATAGTGTATATTCCATAATTTTTTTCTAGTTATCTGTGGATGAGTATTTAGTTTGGTTCCTTGATTTTCTTATTAAAAATCATGCCACAATGGACATACAAGTGCATTTTCAAGTTAATGTTTTCTTATTGTTTCGGTGAATACTTAGTGATGATTTTTGAGGAATCGTCAGAGTTTTCGTAGAAGCTGTAGCAGAATACACTCCTACCAATAGTGGATGAATATTCCTTTTTTCTCCACATCTTCACCAACATTTGTTGTTACCAGTCTCTTTGATATAGTCTATTCTCACAGGAGTGAGGTTATATCTCATGATGGTTTGGATTTGCATTTCCCTTATCATAGGTGATAAGAACTTGATTTTGAAACCAAACCAAAGGGGCCCCAAAGGAAAAATACAAGAACCCAAGGTAGTAAGAATTTGCAGTTTACCCAATGAAATAAGTTACTGGGCTCCACTCCAAACTACTTGATAAAACTCAATGTCAGTGACAAATTTAGAACGAGATCGCAGTTTTTTTCTCTATCTTTGAAAGCATTCTCCTGAGTCTTGCAGTTAGGAGAGGCTACATATGTTAGTTGTAAAGGCTTTGGTCTGCTTAATTCAGCTCTTCTCTCTTTAGCATAATCAGAAAAACTTAGAATTGGTTTGCTAGTCTGATCTATGATGAGTTGGTGAAGTCACTTGTCAACCATAATTTTCAAATGGGCATTTAAATAAAGCAGGATAACTTTATATATTGTCATAAATAAGAAGAATGTTAGTATTTAGGTCAAGTTTCCAAACACATGGGCAGTCAGTCCAGTCTGTGAAGGCAGCACATGCCAGGTGTGTTAGGCGGGGGTAGGAGCCATGTCACATCCTCCAGGTAGAGGTAGGAGAAGCAGCAGGTGAGTTGAGGCCTGAGCTGGAGACCAGAACTATGACTGTGTCCTGACTAGTGACTTGGATGATGTGGTTGTCAGCCTTTTCAAAGATGCCACCAAAAAGCTCCAATGTCCGGATGGTACAGAGAACGCAAATTACTAGGAAAACACTGTGGTTTTGACGTCCTCATAAGTGGGTCTGATTGAAATCAGTCTTGGAAATCACCAACAACCTCCTAATGGTCAAACCTCTACATTTTAGAACCTTTTCCTACAGATGCCCAGCTCCCAATACATTTTCCTTCCCTCAGTTTCCTCATAGTACTCCTTGTTCTCCTGCCTGTATAATTCCTTTTACTTTTCCTTCTTTTTCCTTCAGTGCTCTTCTCCCCTCTCTAGTCTCCAAAAGGACTTCCCCCTTTTCTATTTCAGTCACAGCAGCAGCAGCTCAGTTGCTCCAGTAAGAAAATCAGCTCCCTGTCTCAGGTTGCTCTTCTGCTCTCATTGGAAAATTTAGAGGGTTTTTCACCTCCCTTCCATTTATACATATACATATTATAGGTATACTCATCCTGTTTGGAAACTTTTCTTTTAATTTCTTTAGTATTTTCTCCTCTCCATTTCCCCTTTTTTCTCTTTCTGGAACATATTAGTATAAATTATATAAATACAAATACCTGTTATATAAATATAATAATAAATATAATTATATAGATGTATGTTATTATTATAACGTTGGACAAGTTATGTCCATTATTCAGTGGACATTATTCAGTGGACATACCTTGCGGAGTGATCCTCAAGTTTCCTTATCATCTCTCTCCCTGATTTTGTACTTTGTCCTATTGCTACATCTTCTAGGAGAGCTGGTAGTTCAGCTTAATTTCACATTTCTATTGAATGTTTGATTTTTTTCTCTCCTTTATAAGAATTTTCCCTTATTAAATATTCCCTTTACCCATTTAAAAGGCTAACTTCCTTCCTTGCCTAATACCCCCCATTTGTTTTTGGCTCTGTAATATCAGAAACCTCCCCCAAATGCCCGAAGATCTGCAAATGGCCATTCATGTTAACAACTGGGCATTTAACTAACAGTAAGAAACTCTGTTCATATGTGTGAGGTTTGCAACTACGGGCTTCATCATGGGGCAGCCTTCCACCCCATGATCTTTAGGTCTTTTGTCTTGTGCTGGTCAGATTGCCCAGAGGTGTATTCTAGTCTCTTGGGGGAGAAGGCAGGGACAATGGTGCTTCTCAATACTCAACTCATACCCTATTATGCTTCAGCCTGGCTTGCTTGTCCCCAGGATCAAAGACTCTCTGTTGTACTCTCGCTGGAAAATTAGCCTCTAATATACCCAATTCAGGAAGAAACCAGAAGTTTAGCAACTTGAAATGGGACAGATGAGTTAGAGGTTATTGTTTTTGAAAAAGCTTTTGAATAAAACCTTGGTACACAGTGTAGTATCTGCTTGCAGCGAAGAATTTGGCTTTGGAGGATTTGCTCAGTCCTTGTGCATCTCATTGATTTGGCCCTTTGTGTGTGTGCGTGTGTGTGTGTGTGGAGTAGGAGGAATTTTGTGGGTCTATTGAGGAAGACAGCCTAAGGAAGGTATTGAGTTCAACACTTGCGCCCCCTTTTCCTTCCCCTGTCTCTAGTGGAATATCAACAGGATGCCTCACATTTGTTCTGCTTATCTGCCTAGTCACTGTATTACTACCGAAGTGACTTTTTTAAACACAAAGCTCACCGTTTACTGAAAAACCTCTTCCTTGCCTACAGAAAAGCCAAGTACTTTTTAGTTTTAACAAGGGTCTTGGATGATCTGATCCTAATAGACCTTTCTGCTGCTGACTTCTCATCACAGAGAAGAGTATGAGAGGAGCATGGGAGGATGGTGGAACCAGATGTCCTAGGCCCATTATCTCAGCTCTTGCAGTTGAGTAATCTTGGGCAAGTTACTTAATCTCTTTATCTGCACAACAGGGATCATAATGATACCCGCCTTCCAACATTACTGTGAGGATTATTAGAACCCTTGGAGCAGTGGCTGGCATTTAGGAAGTGTGATGTAAGCACTGAAGATTGTTAGTCTCCACACACCTGTTTCTCCCAGATCATCAAGTCCTTGGAGAGGGAACTCTTCTTATTTATTCAACATTTGTGGTGTGCTTCTAGTGGCACACACACGATGCTACTCACCGGGGACACTGTTAAAAGTCTGGCAAATGGAGTCTGTTGGCTGATGATTAAAATAGAATGTGACAAATGAGACTATAAAGAGCTAGGTGAAGAGAATACAAAGTATGTAAAATTCCCAGTGGTTCAGAAGAGATGGAGAGGGCTTCACCGGTCCAATATTCAAGATGGAGTTTGACAAAGAAATGTGTGAGGCAGAATGATGTGCTGTTAAGACAGTGGGTGGGGGGAGAACGACAGGTGAGGCTAGTGAAGCAGGTTGGAGCAATTGCTCAATGTCCTGCAAAACCTGTTTGAATCTGTATTTCGTTTCAAGCAGTTTGGCAATTTCACCATCCTAGCACCCCGGGAGTGTCCCAGGCAATTTTGAGGTCATAAAAGTATTTTAACTGAATAACTGAAATGCAACTATTTGATTGCTACTTTGAAAATAAATGATGAGGCTCTCAAATACCACTGAAGAAACCAGATACAAAAGAATACAAACTCTGTGTCTCAGATCAAAGACAAAAATCTGGCCAAAGTCATCTATGTTATTTCAATTCAGGATAAAGTTACCTTTATGAGAGGAGAGTTGGTGGCAGAAGATACAAGGTTACCAGTCATGTTGCTTCTTGATTTCCATGGTGGTTTTTTGTAAAATTTCTGCATATTGTTTGTGAAAGTTCATCAAGCTATCCACTCTTTGTGCACTTTGCTGTATCTGATATATGTTAAAATAACAGATTATAGATTCATAATACTTGCTCCCTAGAATGTACGTATGCTTTTACTTGGAGAAGTGGGGTTATATTTGGGGGTATGTTCATTTCATGTTATTTTATGACCTATCTTGGACCAGCTCTTGGATACTTTGAACAGCAAAGCAGTTACCACAAGCCACTGTCAATCCCATCACCAGTAGCTGGTTTCTTTTTTTTTTTTTTAAATTTATTTATCTATATTTCACATCATTTCAATCCCTGGGGGTCACCCACC
>PVHY01004306.1:0-17730 GCA_004024945.1 Uropsilus gracilis
GAGAGAGAGAGAGAGAGAGAGAGAGAGAGAGGGAGGGAGGGAGAGAGAGAGAGGGAGAGAGAGAAAGAGGGAGGGAGGGAGGGAGAGAGAAGGAGGGAGGGAGGGAGGGAAGAAGGGAGGGAGGGAGAGAGGGAGAGAGAGGGAGGCAGGGAGGGATTCAGAATGAGAACTGACAGGCAGCAAAGCCAGGCCCTTAGGCGTGACAGCTGGGAACAATTTCAGAAAACTGGCAGCAGGTTTGTTTGCTGTAGACAGCTCTAATGATGTTAATTCTTTGGAGAAGAGAATATTTTCCCACTTGGTACTAACACCCTGCTCATCTACACACTTCATGGGTTCTGAGTCATCCATTTCTCATGTTATTAAAAGTAGTGAAATGATACTAAAGATTATAAACATTGGGCTAATGATGCTCATTTTTATCAAGGTCACTGTCTGCGATGCGTGTGGCATGGTCTTTGTGCATGTGTCAGGCATGGAGATTTTCATTTAAAGTATTAGTTGGTTTCATTCTTTTTTTTTTTTTTTTGAGACTAGGTCTCGCTAATTTTGCCTGTGGAGCCAACCGCAGGCTCATGTTGCCAGGGGTACCATAGACTCAAGCAATCCCCAGCTTCAGCTTCCCAGGTAGCTGGAATACAAGTACATACCACCATGCCCAGCTATATTTTTTGGAACTAGGTCTCGCTATGTGCCCCCAGTGGGACTTGAACCACGATCCCTGGCCCTGGCTGTGGCTTCCTAGGCTGCTGTTTACAGGCATGAGCCACCATGTCCGGCCTATTATTTGGTTTCTGATGTAAATGTGGTGGTGCCCTCCCATGGGCGAAAGCGAGAGGAACAAATATGAGAATGAGAGATGATATGTTACCATGGTAATATGATGACAGGCTGAGCAGTGAGCAGAAACCTTTCGTTAGAAGGGCAGGAAGAATTTGCTCTTTAATCTGTTCCTGGTTGAGTCACAGCTGATTTATACCCCCCTCACCACCATTCTTCATTAAAAGCTGACATCTACTGGGGAGAAGAGTAAGAACAATGGTAAAGGTGGGAAGTGGTTGCTCTGCAGTCAACACCTTTTAGGTTTTCTGGTTTTGTGCTTTTCAGTTATTGGTGTATGCTGAGGGCATGTGTGAAATAGTTAATTTTAAAAATATCAGTCAAAATGGGAAAGATGTGATATATTAAGTGGTAATTGATTAACTGTGTTACAGTGAGCAGTACTTTTATATACTTAATCCTTTATATTTGTGTTAGAATAAATGTACTTCTTCCTAATTGGAAATAGAAAGCAATCTCTTGGATGTTTGTTTATAAACAAATTCCTGAAGACAGTATTAGCTTATTTCCTTTATAGTCCTGGGGTTTGTGGTCAATAGTATTCATGGCTTATGGAAAATATAAAATTAACTCCATGCCTCACATTTTACTCCAGAATGAATTGCAAATAGGTCAAATTTTCATTTGTTGAGCTAGATATTTAAATGTGAAAAGTAAAACCAAAAATGTTCTATGAGGAAGCAGAAGGAATTCCTTTAAAACTTTGGTGTGATGGAGGTCTTTCAAATTATAATTTGAAATTCAGAGGCCTTAAAAGAAAAGTTTGATAAATCGGCCACATAGAAACAAATGTTGCATAAAAATAAAACCAAAAGGCAAGAAAAAGAAAAGGCCACAAAATAAATTGACAGGACACTAGTGGATAGCTTCTGTAGCTAATATTTTAAACAACTGGCTGGTTTTCCAAGTATAATAAAAAGCTCTCAAGAAGGAAGAAGATAGAGGTTAGTAACCCAACTGAAGAATCAGCAAATGAGGTGAACACCTGGAAGACAGGTGAAACTCCCAAAGTCAGATAACAGATTCTGTGGGTGCACTTGTGTGGGAAAGGTGCTCTCACACTCTGCTGGTGGGAGTATAAATGGGTACAATGTGAACCAGCAAGATTTGGTAACATCTGCCAAAATGACTAACAGGTACAACCACATTCAGCCTCTGACCCAACAGTTCTACTTTTAGAAATTCATGCTACAGATATTCTTACACATGAAAAAAGTGACTATGCACATTTCATTGTTGCAACATCACTTACAAAAGTGAAGGGTGGAAATAGACAAAAGTCTATCAGTGACTAATTTGCTAAACATATACACACATGTAGTCCATATATAACATATACTGAAATGGGAAAGAATTAGGAAGTTGTCTACACACTGATGTGCAAAAAAAACCTTAAAATACATTTTTAAATGGGAAAAAACCAAGACAAAAGCCACTTTTTTGGGGAAAAAAGAATCAGTTTATATTTACTTACATATGTATAAACACATATGTATAAACACATTCTAGAAGGACATACAAGAAACTGAAAAGAAGCAAAAGAGACAACAGAGAAAGCAAAAAGAAATCCAACCAAGTGGGAAAAAATTTTTGCCCTCCATACAAGTGATAAAGGTTTGATAACAAAGATACACAAAGAACTCACACAACTTAACAAAAACAAAGTGAAAAACCCAGTTAAAAATGGGGAGAAGAATTAAAAAGACACTTCTCCAAAGAGGAAATACAAATGGCCACCAGGCACATGAAAAAATGTTCAACATTACTAGCAATCAATGCAAATCAAATGCAAATCAAATCAAATGCAAATCAAAATCACAATGAGATACCAGCTTACACCAGCAAGAATGGCCCACATCCAAAAAACAGGCAACAACAAGCGCTGACAAGGATGCGGAGAGAAGGGAACACTTTTACACTGCTGGTGGGAATGTAAACTGGTCCAACCTCCATGGAAATCTTTGTGGAGGGCCCTCAAATTAATGAAAATGGAACTACCATTTGACCCAGCAATTGCTCTCTTGGGAATCTACCCAAAGGAGGCCTCAATATTTGTACAAAGGGACACCTGTACTTGGATGTTTACTACAGTACTATTTATAATTGCAAGGACTTGGAATCAACCTAAATGCCCCAAAACAGATGACTGGAAGAAAAAAATGTGGTATATATAAACAACGGAATATTGCTTATCAATTGAAAATGACAAATTGGATGATTTTATGATAACATGGATGGACTTAGAAAAAATCATATTATCAGAAACAAGTCAAAAAAAAAAAAGACAGAAACCAAATGGTTTCACTATTATATGGGACATGGGAAAATAAACATGAAGAAAAGTCAAAACAAGCTAACAACCAAATTAAAGTACACAACTTGGGGGGCGGGGGAACAGGTCAGGGTGGGAACAGTCAAGGAGGGTGGGGGGGGTGAACCCCAGAGATCACAAAGATGTGAAATTTATATATAATTTAATTAAAATAGATAAATAAATGCCAAAAAAAACCCCAAACAAACAAAAAAAGAAACTGTGAAAAGAAGACCTATGGAAAGGGGCAGTTGTGCACAGAGGAATAAACATGGGAGGGAGATGGCATTCCCTTTTTCACTTTATTGCTTTTGAACCAAGTAGACTATCTTGTGCATAGATACAATAATAAATTTAGAAAAGGCTTCTTCAAAGAAATAGTGCAAGTAAAGTTCCTATTACCTCATTTGGAAAATAAGATAGCTTGGAAGGCTGTTTGTAAAGATTACATTCAGTGAGGAGAAAGATCCAATCATTTGGTATTCTGTAGAAATAGTTTATAACACTTGATGCAATATAACTACCAGGCTATCTAAGAACACAAACTGATTCCCTTATGCAGGGGGCAAAAGCAAATCATGCCATAATCCTTTGGTTCTTCCAGGGTGGTAAATAATCAAGTAGGTATCAGATATATTGATAAGAGGGAAAAGAAATACAGAAAGAACTTGGATAATAGCATATATACCTCCTGTATTCATGAAAGAGATCCAGCAAAATTGAGTCATTCTCCCATGTAGTTTCAGATGCCATGTTAAATAGCTTTGTGAAAGCAGAAGGACTTTAGTGAGGGGAAGATGGAAGGTCATTTAGGGACGTTATCAGGGGAGGCATCACAGATGAAGACATGTAGATTGACTTACCTGCTGTTTCCATTAATAAAAAAGTAGACAATTTGTTGGGTAAATGAATAAATGAATGAGAAATTGAATTGGGGAATAAATTGAACTTGCACTGTTAAACTCTAGGATGACAATAACTAACAATATAGATGTAATTTCAGACTTGAAAGAGAAAACAATGTTTAGGGGGACTGATATTAAACAAATTATACAAATATTATACAAATATAATACAAATATAATACAAATATTATACAAATAATAATTTTGTTTCTATTGTGACCACTGCTTATTAGTGCTGTCTAAGCTAGTCTTGAAGAATAAGGGACAGTTAGGGAGATGACTATACAAATTTGTTCATCTAGCCGGCAGTGGTGGTGAGTAGCTTTAATCCCAGCCTAGGACAGGAGGCTGAGACTAGGAATCACTTGAGTTCACAGGTTCAAGACCCGCCTGAGGCAACATAGCAAGATCTAGTCTCAAAAAATAGCTGGGTGTGGTAGTGCTCACCTGTAATCCCAACTACCTGGGAGGCTGGGGCTGGGGATTGCTTGAGTCCAGGGTACCCTAGCCAATGAGAGTTTGCAGTTCCACAGGCAACACAGTGAGAATTAGCCTGAAAAAATTTGGGAATAAATCCAATTTTGTCCCATATTTTATTGGAAAAAAAAGAAAAAGAAAAAAGGTAGCAAGAATAGGTGTTCTAGGTAGCTGGTCTTACATTGTACATGTAAATGCTTTTTCAAAACTAACCTCCACCCAGTATTCAAAGCCTCTCCCATGAAATCAGCAGTTTTCAAAAAGACATTTTGCATTAATAGATTTTTGCTACCCAACACTTTAACTTTTTAAAATATTTTTGAAGATGATGGGAGAACTTGTACTGTTAGGTATCTGATTTCATTTTGAAGTCATAGAATTAAGAAATTATGATATTGATAAAAGGATAGACAATTAAATCAGTAGAGTGGAAAGGAAGTCCACTCTATTGGAGTTGTACAAAGAAATGAAAGCAATAGTTAGTGTTGTAGATTACTGTTTTGTCTCGTTAAAAAAAAACAAAAACATGCCATTTCATACACAGCATGTAACTTATAGATGAGTCAAACATTTAATTGTTAAATGTAAACACACACACATATATATGAATGTAAAAGAATATATATAAAGAAAATGACAAGTTACAAACAAGACTAAGATCCTGAAAACTCAAGCACAACTGAGAAACAGAGTATCTGGAATACAGAGTTGATTTTTACAAATCAATTCTAGAAGAAAAAAGAAACCTCATACAAAGATGGACAAAGCATGGGAGTAGACAAGTCTATAAAGAGAGAAAAGAGAGACAAACATATGAGAATAGAATCAGTCTCACCTATAAACAAAGGAGTTGGTATTAAAAAGAAAAAATGAAATAATTTTATAGAGAAGATTTTTTAAAGGCAAAATTAGGCAAAATTTTAAGACTGGTAGCTTGTGCTGGAATAGTAAGTTGTCTCAGTGGTAGTGCAAATAAATATAAAATGGTACAACCATTTATGAGAGTAACTTGGCAATATTTAGTGAAGTTGAAATGTTTCCTAGATGTCAATATAAAGAAATCCACCTCTGAAGACAAACTTAGGTCATTTGCAGCAACAAGGATGGAGCTAGAAGGAATCATGTTATCAGAAATGTCAGAAAGAAAAAGAGAAATATGGGATAGTCTCACTTAAATGAGTGATATAAAAAAAACAAACAGACAAGAAAAATTTAAAACTGCCAACAGAAGCGTAGCACAAAAGAGGGGGAGGAGAGTAAAATTGGGGGAGGGATGGGCACAGTAGATTATGATGGTTCAAAGGTGATAAGGTTATGGGAGAACCCCAGGGTAGACAATAATGTAATATATATGTGTGTGTGTGTATATGTACATATATATAGATAGATACACACACATACATGTATATATATATATATGTGCAATCAATAAAAATTTAATAAAAACATCCACTCTGGGTCTGTATCATAGAGAAACTTTCTTGTGCTTAAGGAGACATGCAAGAAAGTGCATGTAAAAAACTTGAAACAATCTATAGCATCATCAGCAGGAGCATGGCTACATCATAATACATCCATATGAAAAAATATCAGTGCCGGGCACGGTGGCTGGTGCTTGTAAGCTTCAGCCTATGAAGCGGCCGGGGCTAGGGATCGCGGTTTGAGTCCCGCCTGGGGCCCGTAGCGAGACCTAGTTCCAAAAAAAGCTGGGCATGGTGGCGCGTGCCTGTAATCCCAGCTACGTGGGAAGCTGAGGCTGGGAATTGCTTGAGTCTGTGGTACCCCGGGCAATGAGAGCCTGCGGTTCCACGGCAAAAATAGCAAGACCTAGTCTCAAAAAAAAAAAAAAAAAAAAAAAAAAAAAAAAAAAAAAAAAAAAAAAAAAAAAAAAAAAAAAAAAAAAAAAAAAAAAAAAAAAAAAAAAAAAAAAAAAAAAAAAAAAAAAAAAAAAAAAAAAAAAAAAAGAAAAAGAAAAAGAATAAGAAAAAAAAATATCAGTGATGAAATGAGTAGGCTATAGCTATATGTATCAACATGGATAAATCTCTAAATAATGTTCATAAAATCATCTACAATTTACATAGAGTTTAAAACTGACAATATTACCTACTGTTTATGGATTCATAAATGTACTAAAAGAGTTAGGAACCTACAGAATTATAATCATCAAATTCATGAAAGTAGTTACATTTTTTTTGTCAGAGTATATTGGGGGGGGCATAATAATATCTATAACATTTCATTCTTAATATCTGAAGCAAATATAGAATAAGATAAAGATCTGATAAATCTGGGAGATAGATCCACATATATCTGTTACATTAATTCCTGTTATTTCTTTTATAGGGTTGAAAACCTCATAATAGGTATGTATGTTTTCAAAACTTTCTAAAAATGTCTTTTTTCTAACTCATTGTTCCCAGAAATGATGGTTTCTTCTTGTTCCCCAGTTTGGAAGCCCCCAAAATATAACACTGCTTGAACAGTAGCTATTCCCACTGTATCATCAGTTGAAGTCTTTTTGTCACATAGTCTCCAAATACTGTTTACTCTTGCATTAAAACACATTGGTGAATCATTAGAGCATCCAATTTAACATCCTCCTCCCTCCCCTTATGCCTGTCTCTATGGTCACTTTATTTATAGTGGCAATGGGAAAAAACAAACATTGTTCCTATAACATTTCTTTCTCTATCTCCAGATAGAATTTAGAAATAAAGTTAATAATATATTTGAAATTTGTTATGTAGCCTTCACCCCCCTAAGGAGGTAACCACTATTCAGATTTTTCTTTTTTAGGAGATTTCTAGAGACTTTTTAACTTAAAATTTGACTTACATGTCTTCTTCTGCTTGCCACTTTCCAAACACACCTGTTAATGTTTGTTGCCAACTAGTAGCTGTGTTGTCATTTCCTGTTCTGAACAGCCTCCATGGAGAAAAGATAATTTTAATGAGAGGTTGTTCACTAACAATCTACTGACAGCTTATAAGAGCCACAACATTTTCTTATACACTCATCAGCTATATGCAAATACACCACAGATTAGACTTCTATCTTTCATAGATTTTTTGTCCCATAGTGAATGAGATTTTGAAAGTAAACAGAAGTTAGTCAGGATTGTTGACATAGTTGGGAGTTTTTCCAGTCATGCTCTGTCTCTAACAAAGCAAGTCTCCTATGCCCTGTATGGCAGTGCAGGAGGTGTGGCTTGATGTATCCTGGTTGCTTACAGTTTTCCTGGTTCCTGTGATAAATGGACATATACTGCTGAGATGAGTAATTGAGTTCCATGAATAAATAATATTTGAATTAAGGAATATCCAAGGCGTGAAGTTGACTGAAAGTGAAATACCTAATACTTTAAAAGAAAATAGTTATGATGAAAAGTGAAGGTTTAAAACAACAATAATGATTGAAAGAAAATAGAGAACTTTGTTAGAAACATGGGAAAGATGTCTCTGATATTATAGAAAGCAATTCTTCAGAGCTTTATTGTATTTACACAGAAGAGTGAAGGGGGTTAGAGTACGCACCCCAGACAGACCATTTTTGGTATATTTATTTGAACTAAATATAGTTAGTATCACCAACTGAAGAAACCTAATCAGAAATTGCTGTATCTGGCTGAAATCAGAAACTTGTGAAAATGAGGCCTGCCATAAATTCCCTCTCAAGGGGGAATTTAATGACCATGGAAAAGATGGAAATGGGCACCAAGGAACCTGCACAAACAATCTTACTAAATAACCCTTATCTTCCATAAGTTTCCCTATGTCTTTACATTCTCACAATACCCGGGGCCTCTATGGCTAATGTTACATTTTTTTTTCCTTGCCACTTCACAAATTTATTGATTTGTTAAAATGGTATATAAACATCTAGACTGATGACCTCTATTTATTTAATTTCTCTAAATTATATATGCATTCCCCCAAATACATAGAAAATGAACCATTTCCTCCTCTGGCTTTTTTTCCCCCCAGTGTAATTTAGAGAGCCTCAAGTAATTAATAACCTAAGAGGAGAAAGGAAAAAGCTTTTTTTCCTCCCTTGCAAGGGTAGACTAAAGAGTTATGTTTTAAAATGGGAAGCACAGAAGCTAAATTTTACTAAAAAAATTTTTCTCCTGAAAAAGAAAACTTGAGTGGGAATATTTTTTTTGAGAATATTTTGGCTATTTAAACAGAGTAGCCAAGGATATATTTTTTTCTTTAAAAGAAACTAATATTTTCCACATTATTTTTAAAGACTAGTTAGTAGGCTTGAGTTTTCTGTCCTGATCTGAAACAACCAAACAAACTTGGAAGTTTTTGGCAGAACTCTGTCCCAAACTCCAGTGTCAAAGTCATAGACAGAATCCACATTGAGGAGTGTCTTTGACAAGCAAGAACACTCATCTTGTAAGGACCTGTAACCAATCAGACCATCATGATTGATTGTCAGGCCCCGGTAAAAGATCACAGTGTCATTCAGGCTTACATACTGTGTGATTCTCTGAAACTGTTTTGGGGACTCCCAGAATTCTCTAAAACTGGTTGTACTTTTGGCTCCAGGTGATTAACAGTAATTTGAGGAACATTATCTTGAAAAGGAATGATTTTGAGTATATGTGGAACAATGATAACATTAAATAATGTTTTGTTTCCTGAAACATTTGACATATCAAATGAGGACTTATTGAGTGTGCACTGCATACTGCAAATTCCAAAGTTGTAGTGCAAGCATTTATTCATTTAGTGTCTCTGAACCATGTATATGTGGCAAAAGTGGTCTTATGTACCTAGAAGAAATCATATTAGCAGAAACAAGTCAGAAAGAAAAAAACAGAAACCAAATGGTGTCACGAATATATGGACAACCAAATGAAAATACACAACTGGGGGAGAACCAGCTGGAGCGGCCAGGGAGGGGAGGTGGTAGGTGACCCCCAGGGATTACATTGATGTGAAATATATGTATATATAAATAAATTATTACAAAAAAAAACCTGGTCTTGGAAATCAAAGCTGCCCTGATGTGTGAGCCTGCACTAGATTCCTAATGTGTTTCAGATGTACTCTCACGGTTGGAACTTTATCCCATATTTCTTAACATTTCTTGTCTGTGCCTCTAAGCAATGATTCTTAGTCCCTGTCTCATTCCAGGTTATGTTCATATGTTTACCAGAGCAATGTTTGTCAAAGTGCATATTTTAAAATGTTTACATATCTTAAAAACATGAATTTGTTCTGTATGCTTTTCTTGGAATTAATCAAGCAGACACATTGATCAATGAAACAGAATTAAGACACCACAGATTATGGGCAACTAATTATGGCAAAGCTAAGAACATAAAATAGAGTAAAGAAAGTCTTGCTAGTAAATGGTGTTACATATTAAAAGAATGAAACTAGACCACCACCTAACATAATACACAAAAATTATCTCAAAATAGACTAGACTAAGACTTGAAACCATAAAATATGTAGAGGAAAACAGATGACAATCTATTCAATGTTGGTCTTAGTGATGTCACTTTTGATACTTTTCCAATGGTAAATAAAAGCAAAATTAAACAAGTGAGAACTATATCAAAACAAAAAGTATCATTAAAATTAAGTCATTTTCATTTTACTAGTGAATGAGAAGAGATATTTGTAGATCATGTATCAAAGAGTTAATGCCCAAATTTCATGAAGAATTCATACAACTTAATCACAAAAAATGTTAAAAAATAGAGGCACTAATAGACTTCTCCAAAAACAACGTAGGCCAAGAGGTACATAAAAAGATGTTCTTTATCTCTTATTAAAAAAGTGCAAATCAATATCATCTCATACCTGTGGGAATGTCTGTTATCCAAATACAAGAAAAATTGTTGGTGAGTATGTAGAGAAAGGGAACTCTTGTATACTACTGGTAAGAATATATTTTCGTATAATCAATATGGAAAGTTCAATAGTGATTCCTCAAAAAAAAAATAAGAATGATCCAGTTATTCCACTCCTGGGTATTTACCCAAAGAATACAAAAACACTAACCTGAAGAGATATGTGTACCCCATGCTTTTCTGTTAGGAGTCATGTGTGGGAAAGAAGAATAAATGAGATGGAAGAGATTGATAGCAATCTGTGAGGCTGGCCCACAGAACAGGGATCCTGGGAAGCATGTCCAGGTCCAACTTTAATGAAGTTATGAAACCCCTTATAAATCCTTGCAGAGAAATGATCACAGTGAGCTAATGAGGAAGTAGTAATCTGATTTCCAAGTGTATGTGACATACAGCAGGGGTATGGGTGATAACAAGAGAATTTACTTGTGGGGGTAACAATCAATACTAACAGGTCATATGTTTCTTGGGACATTCCAAAGAGGTTAGGAAGTGGGTTACAGGCGAGA
This sequence comes from Uropsilus gracilis, assembly GCA_004024945.1. NCBI lineage: Eukaryota > Metazoa > Chordata > Mammalia > Eulipotyphla > Talpidae > Uropsilus > Uropsilus gracilis. The sequence continues at coordinate 10,915 of PVHY01004306.1, forward strand.
GACGTGTTGTTGCCTACCCTCTAGTGTGCCAGAGGGGATGAGACAGATAAAAGGTTTTCTCTTTATCTAAAGCTCATCTCTCAACCTCTGTCACCATTCCACATTTGTCCCATGAGTATTCACAACAGCCAGAAGTTATAAACAGCCTAAGTGCCCATTGATGATGAATGACTAGTTAAAAAGAGGTGGTATATATACATAATAGGATACTACTAGCCTATTAAAAAAGTTGAAATCTTGTTATTTTCAACAGCATAGGTCATTCTAGAGGATATTATGTCAAATGAAATAAGTCATGGAGACAGGTAAACACCATATAGTATCATTAATTTGTCGAAGATAAAGAAACTAAACAAATGACAAACAGTAAAATAGGAAACTTTTCAGACTACAGGAACAAAATATTGATCCCAGAAGGAGCGAGGGAAGAGAGCAGTGAGTAAATTGTAAATTGGGTAAAAAATGGTTAATTATATGGTGAGAATATTTGTGATGAACATAATATGGTATATAGAGATGCTGATGTATTGACTTAAATCTCTGAAAGCTAAATAAATAATATAATAAAGCAAAGTTACTTCAAAAAATTAAAAGTGATTGCTTAGGAAATAACTGAAAAAAATGCACATACATATTTAACTACTGCATGGATGCCAGTCACAGTGTTTCTTAAAAACTGCTAGCAAATAACATGTCTGATATCTGGGGACTGGTCAAATAAATGTAGTAAATCAAAACTCTGAATACCATGCAGCTTTAAAAAAAATTTTTTTTCTTGAGAGTAGGTCTTGCTATTTTTGCCTGTGGAACCGCAGGCTCACATTGCCGTGGGTAACATAGACTCAAGCAATCCCCAGCCTCAGCTTTTCAGGTAGCTGGGGTTACAGATGCGCATCATGACGCCCAGCTACTTTTTGGGGACTAGGTCTCCCTATGTTGCACCGAGTGGGACTTGAACTGCTATCCCTGGTCCCCGTCACGGTTTCCTAGGCTGCCACTTACAGGCACGCACCACCTTGCCTGGCAGCTTTTCAGAATGTTTTAAGTGGGAATTTTTTTTTTTTTAAATTTAGAGACTTTAGGTCTTTTAGGTCTTGCTACGTTGCCTGGGGTAGTCCTGAACCTGAGGATTCAAATGATCACTAGCCTCAGCCTTCCGAGGCTGGGATTACAGTCATGTGCCACCACGCCTGTCTATTTTTTTGAGACTGTCTCGCTATGTTGTTTGGGGTAGTCTTGAACCCATGGACTCAAAGGATTTTGAACCTCAGTCTCCCAAGACTGGGATTAAAGGTGCATGCCAGTGCACCTGGCTTTTTAAGTGGGACTATCTTGATGTAGAAAATTTGTTGCTGATTTACAATATTGTGAGATAAAAAAGATGATAAAATTGCATAAATTATGTCATCATTTCATAACTTGATATTTGTGAATATTACTCATAAGAAAAAGGTCTGGAATGTTAAACTCCAGTAGATTTAAACTCACTCTTGCTGGGGGGTAATCCCCTGGATACCTCCATCAATATTGCTGATGCATACATTGATAAATGTAGCTGATGCATACATTGAGAAAGGAAGTACTTTCCTGTACCTGTTAAAATTTAAATGATTACTCAATGCTTTTAGGACGTTAATGAAACACTGGTTCACACTGAGTTGTAGGGTGATAAGGTGAGAAGTAGATAAATTGTGGAATTTCTTAAGGTAAATCTAATTAAGTTGAAAATCTTTATCCTTTGACTTCTTGCCATTAGTACCCACAGCTACTACCAGAAAGTCCAAAAAAGTAGTTTTCTTTTCTTCTTTACTTATCTGCATTTTCACAAAGATTCATGCATTTTCATGTTTTTCTATAGTGCAAGTAATGCACTATATAAATAATGCTTCTTCATTATTTCATTTTCTTTATTAGTTCATTTCCACAATTTTTCTTCATTAATTAATTTATTCTTCAAGGCAACCAATATATTTTTTCTTCATTTGTTCATTCATTCTTTCATTCACTCAGCAGTTATTGAGGGTTTTCTAAATGTGAGATTAAATGTCTGTTGAGCAATAGCAATTGGGATTGTGTAAGTCCTGTGCTTGTGGTTATAAACCTCAAAGCAGGTCAGAAGTGGTTTGACTCTGATGTAGCTTCATAAATATATGCTTATATGGTCTTGGACTTTTCCTCATAAAAGTGAATTGTGAACTCCTCTAAGTTCATTGTGAACTCCTAGTAAAGGCTGTGAAACAATGTTAATTTTGTGGGGACAGCTTCTGTATAATTTACCTTTCTTTTCTTCCTTCTGTGAAAATTAAGCAAATCTAATCTGTGTTTGTGGTCTCTGCAAAAACTGATTCAATTTTAATTATATCCAATATATTTTACTCAATACCTGCTATAAGTTGTATACTGTGAATGACCCGGACTTTAGCCCAGCTCACAGAACAATTTGATAACTGTCATGATAAAGGCAAATCGGAAGTAAATCAGGAAGTAAATCCTGATGAGGAGGAGACAAGTCCAGGAAGTTGTTCTAGCTAAAGACTGTGATTTCATACATCAGGTTTTTCTATCTGAATACAGAACTCTTCAAATTTAACACACCTAAAAATTAACTCATTATCTTCTTTGTCAAATTTATCTTTCTTTGCTTGTTTCCGGGAAACATTATTTATTTTCACCTCCATCCACCTAATCATCTGAGACAGAAACCTGGGCACCATCTAGATTCCCTTTTCTTCATTTTCCCTGACCTTCTTAAGAAGTTGCAGTCAACTTATTGAGGGGGACTGGGTTTATTCAAGGCAGAAGGGGTGTTTTCCTATGATAAAATAGCTAAGTGGAATATGATTCTGTCAAATGGATGCATCCATAGCTAGATAAACATAATTGAGTACTGGGTTTGGAAAGGCAGGAAAAGATAAAAGTTGTAATCAAATCTCGAGATTGGGAGCTGCCAAGTTTAAAAACCAACATAGTTTAAAGTGTATACCTAATCTGGGAAGAGTGAATGAGAAATGAGGTTATTAAGGGGAAGGGTGGGGATCCCTGCTTTTCTTTAAATAGGACTAAACTGTATTATTGAGTAGGTAGAATTGCATCAACACCATCTTCACTGCCATAACTGCAGTATTTAAACAAAGATCATAGGACCCATGATTGGTCTATGAACACATGCAAAAAATTTGTTAAAGTTGAAAATTATTTTTTTTAAAAGACACAAGACTCATTTGAATTAAAACATATATACATACATTGATTTCTCAAACTCTTGATATAGATTTGTGACCTTTCCTGTGAGTTTGCATGTACTCTTGGAAGGAATTCTTAGTCTCTTGTTTGAACCACCCCCTTCATTTCTACCAGTCTTATTACACAGACTGTCAACCTAACACCAAAATGACATGTAAAGGCCCAATGCTTCACTTTCTAACTTTCTGTGGGTATCTCATGATCACTTTATGCTAAAATCTTATTCACAGAACTGCTATTTATTGATATACAAGAACTGTTTCATATGCTGTTACATTCACATATGCGACTCCCTTTCAGCAAAGGAGGCCTGGTGAATTCCTGCTAAATCCTTTGTGATCCTATACACTTAACAATTCTCCTTGTCTTTCCTGACTATGAAGCATTGGTAGTTGCTTTGTTCTTTTTGTTCTAACAGCTTTGTGTACATTTTCTACAGCTGTACGTTCCACATTTTCTCTTTTCTGGTAGACTGAATTCATGAGGCAGAGACCACATATGCTTCATCTTCATATTGCTTGTGAGCCCTAGTCCTGGCCCACAGTTAAGTTCTGAGCAAGGTTTATGGAATAAATACTGACTTGGAGTAGATTTCACAAGTGTTTTTACATCCTGTGCAAAACTAAGCTCCATCTTCTATGACAACAGGGATGCTTTCCTGGGAAGGAATGAAAGACCAGGGCAGCCATATGCTTTCAGATTCTAGTTTATATTGTACTTTTTTCAGTTTCTTTCTGCACAATACTGCAATGTTTGATTCTAGTATGAATGATATCACACGCAGGGAAACAGATCTCCCACCCTAAATAACGACTGGTTAAAAGGAATTTTCCATTTATACACACACACACACACACACACACACACACACACATCATTTGAAATCCTGGCCACATAATAGAATCATCTGTACAACTTAAACATTTTTTTTTTTTAGACTAGTTCTTGCTATTTTTGCCCATGGAACTGCAGGCTCTCGTTGCCCAGGGTACCACAGACTCAAGCAATCCCCAGCCTCAGCTTCCCATGTAGCTGGGATTACAGGCGCGCACCCCCACACCCAGCTATTTTTTTGGAACTAGGTCTTGCTACGGGCCCCAGGCGGGACTCGAACCGCGATCCCTAGCCCCGGTCGCTTCATAGGCTGAAGCTTACAAGCACGAGCCACCGTGCCCAGCCCAACTTAAACATTTTTAATGCCTGGGTACTCCTTCAGACCAAATAAATCAGAATCTGCAATAGATCCAGGTATCAATATTTCTAAAGGGTTTTTCAGGTAACTTTTCCTGTCGGAGTGGCAAAGTCATGAGATACAGCCTGTCTACAACTTTTAACCTAGTTCAGATGTGAGTTTTTCTTTTCTTGCATTCAGACTATAATGGTGAAACATACCATATGGCTGGTTTTTTATTTTTTAAACAGTGAAGTTTACCTACTTCACCAGTATTATATTTTTTGTACAATTAGTGGTAGTCAGAGAAAATGACTAAGTCAGCATTTGGTATCTTTGGTGAAAGAGGACTCAAGGTCAAATGTGTGGAGAGTTCGAATTTAACAAGTTGGTGATAAGTAATACTGCATATTTGTGCTATATACAAAAGCAATCAAGATATGGTCTTTGCACTCACAGGAAGAAAGTGAAGGGTCATCTGGGAAAGAGTACAAATCAATTCCTGTGTTCTAGGCACAATGCCAGCCCTTTGTGTCGTTTTATGTAATCCTTTTTGTTACAGCCTGGAAAATTAGATGTGACTATCACACATTACACATGAGAAAGCAGTGTCACTTAATTTTCACTTCCACGAAATGGGAATGATAGTTGTTTTTACCCCCGAGTTTATACAATTTTCAGCTGATGAAGTTATTTCAGCAGTTCTCTCCCACCTCCTATCATGTAAAATACCTGCTGTTTTAAATGGTCAAGACCCTCATTTCTTGCCCCTTGGGCACCTTTGTACACACATTTTGCTCAGTTCAAACTAATAAGTAATTTTAAGACTTCATTAAAAATGCAAAACTTCAGACTATCACATTTGATCTGAATTTAGTCCCAAAATAGAGGGGGAAAGTCTGGACTCAAATCCTGCTTCCACCTTACACTAGTGAACTGATTTTAGGTTAATTGTATCAGTAGTGGCCCCAATGTGTTCATTTACATGAAATAGTAATATTAACAGTATCTATTTTGTGGTTTCTTTTTTTGCAAAAATGAAATGTGGTTATCTAAGAAAAACAGCTACTTTTAAGTAAATAATTTATTTTAATTAGACAGAGGAAAGAATTTGGGGCTAAAACTTAAGAAACACAAGATCCATGGGGTCTTCCAGAAACCAGCAATGTCACTTTGGGTATATTCCCCGCATCTTTGTTTTCAGCTCATCCATTGCTAAATGGAATTGGTAAGTGACAGTGGATTTTCAGCCTGGGTTAGCACCATTCTTCTTTCAACTTCTCGTACTCTGAGATAATTGGAATGGGTTACAACCAGTTTATAACTATGCTGTATCAGAATCATCCAAGCAACTTAAAAAAAAGAACCAGAACAAGTCTGGGTTGAGAGCCTTGAACTAGCTGTTCTTTGAGATTCCTTTACATTCTATTTGCTGGTTATTTTTCAACGTCCTAACAAAAATATGGTGGGTTTGATTTTAACACATTTCTTTCTTTTCGTTTTTCTATAAATTATTTGAACCATTAAAAATATTACATATCAGTAACAGGGAAAATATAGGAGAATCAGGGACACTTCAGATGTTACTGTCAGAGTGAAAGGGGATAATGCAGGTAGGTATTTTAGCATAGGGTCTAGGCAAGGCTTAGTGAAATGAGTAGCCTGGAGCTACATGTATCAGTGTTGATAAATCTCTAAACAATATTCAAAAAATCATGTAAAATACACACAAAGTTTAAAACTGACAATATTACCTATTGTTTATGGATATAGAAATGTACTAAAAGTTAGGAACCTACAGAAGTCTAAACACCAAATTCATGAAAGCAGTTTACTTGTTAATGTTTCAGCTAGAGGGTGACAGTGACTGAGGTATCAGGACGTTAAAATTGACAACATATTGACCAAAGTAGAGACGGAGTCCAGTAGGAGAGCAGAATTTAAGTATGTCTAGCACACCAACCACTTTATAACATGAACCTGAAGCTGGGACCCAAAGATGAACCCAGTTCCAAATATGGGCATTGCAGACACCTGCATCTGAAAAACAGAGACTAAAACTAGCCTGAGGCCAGTTCCCCCCTTTGAGAGTAAAGTGGTTACTCTAAAAGTAACCAGGGCAGACTGGGGTTATGTAATGTAGGGTCCTGAGGTCGAAGTCCGGCCCAGAGGAAAAAGGGAGGTAACACACCAAGGGGGGATGGTCAATAGGAAGCAGGGAGAAGGATAAAAAAGAGGGGAGGTGGAGTGTATGGACACAATTTTGGAGAGAAGCGTGGAGAGTGGAGTGAGAGGGAGAGCCTGGAGATTGGGGCCTCGGAAGAAGGACCGGGCGGGGTCCTCTGGAACTTCCTCACCTCCCCAGCACTTGGTTCCTGAGGAGCAAGACCTGTGTGAAGGCA